>JAECWJ010000472.1:0-171324 GCA_018150375.1 Drosophila sturtevanti | reverse complement strand
TGTGTGCAACGACGCAAATCTGTTAAGTTATGAATTCATGAAAATTTATAATTTCTATATATGTACAATATATATTATATGATTAAATTATTTTATTTTTTTCGCTTTCAGTAATCCGAAACGGATACTTTTAAAGAAGACTACCTCTTATTGTTACTATATATTAAAAATCATCCGACGATGAGGACAGCTTATTCTCACTCATCGCAATGCAAACAAGTAAGAATATTCGTCAACATATTTCTTTCTTCTTTCTGAAAATCCAGAGACGCCAGCGTCCACAACCAGTGTGGAGCGATATTGCGCAATTGGAAAGGATGCACAAAAAATAGAAATGATGATGTATTTTACGTTACAGGCCTAATAATATTCAAGTTAACTAATTAAATTAGTAAAATATTCAACAAAGATTCATTGAATACAAATAAGAAAGAAAATAACGAATTGGTAAGATAATTCAAAAAATTTTCCAAAAATATTTCTGAAGGTGTACAAAATACATAGTAATAAGAGAAACCCGCATCAAAAATCAGTCTTACTTGTAGTTATTTATTAATACCCAGTAAATGGGAATTTTCCCACTGTGCAGCGTTACCATTACACGACCAGCGTAAATGGGCTTCGACTAGAATTGGGTAGCTCATGAGTGAGTGAGCTAAAATGAATGGCTCACTGAACTGAGCCACTCAGCTGGTTCCTCCAATATGGCTCATTTTGGCTCACTGGCTCATTTTGACTCAGTAGTTCAGTTTTGCTCACTCACTCTTATGGCTCATTTTGCGTTCTTCCCAATTGGCTTTCGCAAAGTGAACGTTCACTTTTTTGGCGCGAATCGTGTTGTTCGTTTAACTTATACAATGTCGTCAATTAGAAAGCACAGCAAAATTTGGTATCATTTTGATGACTTGGGAACGCAACAGGCTAAATGCAAGATTTGCAAAAGTGTCTTAAGCTGGAAGTCACAAGGCAATTTGAATTGGCATTTAAAAACCAATCATCCAGCAGCTATTGAGACCGTTATACGACAAAACGTGGAAAGCTCAGTTGTTCTGGAAACTACTCAACAAAAAATCATTTCGTTTGTCCACAAACCAATTCCGGCGAGCAAATCTTCGCAGATTGACCGGCAAGTGGTAAAAATGATTGCCAAGGGGCACTGTCGACACACATCGGACATTAGGCGGCATTCGGACACCTTGTCATCGAATCCGACGCACCTATGGCAAGCATAGTATGAGAACCACTTGATATAGACCCGTCCGGTCTTCTCAAGTATGGCCAGCGCTGCATCGTCCACATCAAGCGTCAGATTAATACTGGCGCCATCTGTGACGGACCAAGGCTTTGTCTCCAATGAACCGCCTTTTTAAAAATTGCTGCCCTCATCTCCTCCTGGAAGTTGTTCACAAACAACTCCTCCATGAATGTATCGGGGACGATGGTCGTGTCCACGTCGAACACCGTCACCCGTGGCCTCACGCCCTTGCTCTGTTGGACTGTCAGTCCAACCTCTGTGAACGTTTTGTTCGCCACCACTCGCTTCATCTTGTTCGCCGATGGCGTACGGATTACAGCACCGCCGCGCTTCAACTCCCGCACCTCGTGGACACGCACTCCCAGTGTCGATGCGACTTCCTTCCTTATCCGTTCCGCCACTTGCTTGCCAGATACGCTCGGGTCCCGACTGGTGACCACCGCGGACCACGTCTCAACTGGCTTGTTGAACCGTGGGGCGGTGATCGGCACTCCGCGGGACGCGGACAGCGGCGGCAGCGACACCAGTGACGGCTGGATAAGCAGCGTGATAAGCTGCAAGGCTTGCGGCGACGGGAGCAGGCGGCGGGGGTGCGGGCTGTCCACCCGAGAGGCTTTCAAGCAATGCGTTCCTAACGGCCAACGACATTGCCAGTTCCTCCAAGCGCCTTATCGCTGCCGAGATATCTCGCGCTGCTCCAGTCTTTACACCCACAATGGCGTTGCGGGTGCCCACTAAAAACCTAGCACTTCACTGCTTCCTTGTCTGGGCATTTGGAGGTATCGTGTGAGTCAGCGCAGTGCGCACAAGATGTGTTAATTCCGCATTGCTTGGCGCCATGTCCATAGAGTTGGCAATTGTAACATTGCGTTAATTTATTTGACTTTGTTTTGAATTCCCAACGAACTTTGGTGTGGCTTATGTAACAGTAATCTTCACGTAGCTGTTTCAAGGTTATGCTTCTGGGAAAGAAATAAACTATGTACAGTGAGCCCAAAAAGTATTGGCACACTTAGAATGTTGAACTTTCAGCCCATATAACTTTTGTTTTATTTGTCAGACCACAAAAATAAAAATGCAATTGGTTAGAATACGGCTTAAATTATATAATTGACAAAAAAGAAATTCAATTTCACATATTTCTGCTCAGTTATTTCCAATGACCAAAAAAAAGGCACAAATTCACGCCAAAAAAGTATTGGCACAATTTATAAAAACTAAATAAAAATATACAAAAAGTCCAAATAAGTCTAAGATTAATACTTGGTTGGGCCACCTTTGGCTTCTATAACAGCTTGAAGGCGTCTCTTCATGCTTCCCGCCAAGTTCGCCATCTCTTGGCTTGTGATCTTCTCCCACTCTTGGACGATGGCAGCTTTTAGGGTATCCTTGGAAGTTATCTGGTAATTCCTTATTTTTTTTCCAATAATCCCCACACATGTTCGATGGGATTCAGGTCAGGTGATTGTGGAGGGGTTTTCAGCTGCTTGCAGTGATAAATGAGCCACTCCTGAACCAAAAACGATGAATGTTTTGGATCGTTGTCCTGTTGAAAAAGCCATTGCGATCCACTAAGCCCTAATTTTTCAACACTAGGGGCCAAATTATCTTTCAATATTTCTAAGAAAGCATGTTTGTCCATATTTCCATCGATAAAGGTCAGCTGACCAACTCCCGATGCTGCGCAACAACCCCACACCATGACATGCCCACCACCATGCTTTACTGTCTACCAAATTTTTTTCCTCCAGCTCTTTATTGGGTTTGCGCCATACTTTTTGGCTACCATCGGACCCAAAAAGATTGAATTTGGACTCATCACTAAAAATCACTGAGTTCCAAAACAAATCTGGCTCGTTTATGTATTTTTTTGCAAAATCGAGCCTTTTTTTTTGTTGACCTTTGAAATATATGGTTTGCGCCTTGGTACTCGACCATGAAAGCCAGCCCTGTTGATTGCATTTCGAACGGTTTGTGGGCAAAAGTTTTCTTTGAAAGTCTGCTGCAACTCCTCCTGGCACAATTTCACAGCCGACCCCATTGGATTCTGGGTAACTGCAGCCACAATAACTCTTTCTTGGCGAGGTGTAAATTTTTTTGGACGTCCAATTCGGCTATCTGGTTCCAATTTTCCGGTGGTAACGTAATGTTTTATAATATTTCGAACACTCGATGATGATCTGTCCACTAATTTGCCAATTTCCCGATAAGATTTGTTTTCAACATAAAGTTTTACAATTAATTTACGAGTTTCTACGGAAATTTCTGCACCTCTGCCCATTTCGATCTTTTGCGTATGAAGTGAAAACGAAAAGTGGCGGAGAACACATTATTTGTGTATGACACAAAATCTTATTCTAGGAAAATCGGAAAAAACGGTACTTAGCCGTTAAAACAGCAAAAGAGTTCGAGTTATTAGGAATTGTGCCAATACTTTTTTGGCGTGAATTTGTGCCTTTTTTTTGTTCATTGGAAATAACTGAGCAGAAATATGTGAAATTGAATTTATTTTTTGTTAATTATATAATTTAAGCCGTATTCTAACCAATTGCATTTTTATTTTTGTGGTCTGACAAATAAAACAAAAGTTATATGGGCTGAAAGTTCAACATTCTAAGTGTGCCAATACTTTTTGGGCTCACTGTACAGGATCAGTTTATATCCGTTTCTAGTAGTTTTTTCGATAAGCTTTACGTCAGTACAAGCGAGGCCGAGATTTACAAGCATGGATTTAATTTGTCAAAAACATCAACACCATAAATAATGCTAATTCCCCTTAGTATACTAAGAGGTTTGGTTCTCGTTAAACTACACAATTGCGTTGTTATGATACTAATTTTGCAAGAATGGATTCAGCGCTTAAATTTAAATAATTCTTTTTTTACTTTTTTAATTCTAAAATTTTTCTCTCATAGGAACGTCAAAGGAAAACTATTATGTTATTTATATACCCAAAACTTAAGCGGTAATTATCGAATATTTGGCAGCATCTTTTGAATCGATAAACAACAGACAGATTGTGGAAAAGTTATAAAATTGGCAGTTAATACGACAAATCTCATAAAACAAATTAAAGGGAGGCGTCCCAATTGTCTTACTTACATATTACATATCTGATCTGAAAGGTTTAGATGAACATATAATGAGCTTGATTGCACTAGACATTCAGCCATTTTGTTTCGTAAATATCAATGAATTTCGTGAATATATAAAAACATCGTCATTCATCATTGAACTTAATGATCACTTTTTTTATCTTTTAATTTTAAGGTCGCTTATATTTTGTTAACATTTTATTATTAATAAATAATAAAGATTAAGAAGCGATTGTTACGAAATTCGTTATTTATAAGTTTGGTATGTGTGCAACGACGCAAATCTGTTAAGTTATGAATTCATGAAAATTTATAATTTCTATATATGTACAATATATATTATATGATTAAATTATTTTATTTTTTTCGCTTTCAGTAATCCGAAACGGATACTTTTAAAGAAGACTACCTCTTATTGTTATTATATATATAAAAAATCATCCGACGATGAGGATAGCTTATTCTCACTCATCGCAATGCAAACAAGTAAGAATATTCGTCAACATATTTCTTTCTTCTTTCTGAAAATCCAGAGACGCCAGCGTCCACAACCAGTGTGGAGCGATATTGCGCAATTGGAAAGGATGCACAAAAAATAGAAATGATGATGTATTTTACGTTACAGGCCTAATAATATTCAAGTTAACTAATTAAATTAGTAAAATATTCAACAAAGATTCATTGAATACAAATAAGAAAGAAAATAACGAATTGGTAAGATAATTCAAAAAATTTTCCAAAAATATTTCTGAAGGTGTACAAAATACATAGTAATAAGAGAAACCCGCATCAAAAATCAGTCTTACTTGTAGTTATTTATTAATACCCAGTAAATGGGAATTTTCCCACTGTGCAGCGTTACCATTACACGACCAGCGTAAATGGGCTTCGACTAGAATTGGGTAGCTCATGAGTGAGTGAGCTAAAATGAATGGCTCACTGAACTGAGCCACTCAGCTGGTTCCTCCAATATGGCGCATTTTGGCTCACTGGCTCATTTTGACTCAGTAGTTCAGTTTTGCTCACTCACTCTTATGGCTCATTTTGCGTTCTTCCCAATTGGGTTTCGCAAAGTGAACGTTCACTTTTCTGGCGCGAATCGTGTTGTTCGTTTACCTTATACAATGTCGTCAATTAGAAAGCACAGCAAAATTTGGTATCATTTTGATGATTTGGGAACGCAACAGGCTAAATGCAAGATTTGCAAAAGTGTCTTAAGCTGGAAGTCACAAGGCAATTTGAATTGGCATTTAAAAACCAATCATCCAGCAGCTATTGAGACCGTTATACGACAAAACGTGCAAAGCTCAGTTGTTCTGGAAACTACTCAACAAAAAATCATTTCGTTTGTCCACAAACCAATTCCGGCGAGCAAATCTTCGCAGATTGACCGGCAAGTGGTAAAAATGATTGCCAAGGGGCACTGTCGACACACATCGGACATTAGGCGGCATTCGGACACCTTGTCATCGAATCCGACGCACCTATGGCAAGCATAGTATGAGAACCACTTGATATAGACCCGTCCGGTCTTCTCAAGTATGGCCAGCGCTGCATCGTCCACATCAAGCGTCAGATTAATACTGGCGCCATCTGTGACGGACCAAGGCTTTGTCTCCAATGAACCGCCTTTTTAAAAATTGCTGCCCTCATCTCCTCCTGGAAGTTGTTCACAAACAACTCCTCCATGAATGTATCGGGGACGATGGTCGTGTCCACGTCGAACACCGTCACCCGTGGCCTCACGCCCTTGCTCTGTTGGAATGTCAGTCCAACCTCTGCGAACGTTTTGTTCGCCACCACTCGCTTCATCTTGTTCGCCGATGGCGTACGGATTACAGCACCGCCGCGCTTCAACTCCCGCACCTCGTGGACACGCACTCCCAGTGTCGATGCGACTTCCTTCCTTATCCGTTCCGCCACTTGCTTGCCAGATACGCTCGGGTCCCGACTGGTGACCACCGCGGACCACGTCTCAACTGGCTTGTTGAACCGTGGGGCGGTGATCGGCACTCCGGGGACGCGGACAGCGGCGGCAGCGACACCAGTGACGGCTGGATAAGCAGCGTGATAAGCTGCAAGGCTTGCGGCGACGGGAGCAGGCGGCGGGGGTGCGGGCTGTCCACCCGAGAGGCTTTCAAGCAATGCGTTCCTAACGGCCAACGACATTGCCAGTTCCTCCAAGCGCCTTATCGCTGCCGAGATATCTCGCGCTGCTCCAGTCTTTGCACCCACAATGGCGTTGCGGGTGCCCACTAAAAACCTAGCACTTCACTGCTTCCTTGTCTGGGCATTTGGAGGTATCGTGTGAGTCAGCGCAGTGCGCACAAGATGTGTTAATTCCGCATTGCTTGGCGCCATGTCCATAGAGTTGGCAATTGTAACATTGCGTTAATTTATTTGACTTTGTTTTGAATTCCCAACGAACTTTGGTGTGGCTTATGTAACAGTAATCTTCACGTAGCTGTTTCAAGGTTATGCTTCTGGGAAAGAAATAAACTATGTACAGTGAGCCCAAAAAGTATTGGCACACTTAGAATGTTGAACTTTCAGCCCATATAACTTTTGTTTTATTTGTCAGACCACAAAAATAAAAATGCAATTGGTTAGAATACGGCTTACATTATATAATTGACAAAAAATAAATTCAATTTCACATATTTCTGCTCAGTTATTTCCAATGACCAAAAAAAAGGCACAAATTCACGCCAAAAAAGTATTGGCACAATTTATAAAAACTAAATAAAAATATACAAAAAGTCCAAATAAGTCTAAGATTAATACTTGGTTGGGCCACCTTTGGCTTCTATAACAGCTTGAAGGCGTCTCTTCATGCTTCCCGCCAACTTCGCCATTTCTTGGCTTGTGATCTTCTCCCACTCTTGGACGATGGCAGCTTTTAGGGTATCCTTGGAAGTTATCTGGTAATTCCTTATTTTTTTTCCAATAATCCCCACACATGTTCGATGGGATTCAGGTCAGGTGATTGTGGAGGGGTTTTCAGCTGCTTGCAGTGATAAATGAGCCACTCCTGAACCAAAAACGATGAATGTTTTGGATCGTTGTCCTGTTGAAAAAGCCATTGCGATCCACTAAGCCCTAATTTTTCAACACTAGGGGCCAAATTATCTTTCAATATTTCTAAGAAAGCATGTTTGTCCATATTTCCATCGATAAAGGTCAGCTGACCAACTCCCGATGCTGCGCAACAACCCCACACCATGACATGCCCACCACCATGCTTTACTGTCTACCAAATTTTTTTCCTCCAGCTCTTTATTGGGTTTGCGCCATACTTTTTGGCTACCATCGGACCCAAAAAGATTGAATTTGGACTCATCACTAAAAATCACTGAGTTCCAAAACAAATCTGGCTCGTTTATGTATTTTTTTGCAAAATCGAGCCTTTTTTTTTTGTTGACCTTTGAAATATATGGTTTGCGCCTTGGTACTCGACCATGAAAGCCAGCCCTGTTGATTGCATTTCGAACGGTTTGTGGGCAAAAGTTTTCTTTGAAAGTCTGCTGCAACTCCTCCTGGCACAATTTCACAGCCGACCCCATTGGATTCTGGGTAACTGCAGCCACAATAACTCTTTCTTGGCGAGGTGTAAATTTTTTTGGACGTCCAATTCGGCTATCTGGTTCCAATTTTCCGGTGGTAACGTAATGTTTTATAATATTTCGAACACTCGATGATGATCTGTCCACTAATTTGCCAATTTCCCGATAAGATTTGTTTTCAACATAAAGTTTTACAATTAATTTACGAGTTTCTACGGAAATTTCTGCACCTCTGCCCATTTCGATCTTTTGCGTATGAAGTGAAAACGAAAAGTGGCGGAGAACACATTATTTGTGTATGACACAAAATCTTATTCTAGGAAAATCGGAAAAAACGGTACTTAGCCGTTAAAACAGCAAAAGAGTTCGAGTTATTGGCGTGAATTTGTGCCTTTTTTTTTGTTCATTGGAAATAACTGAGCAGAAATATGTGAAATTGAATTTATTTTTTGTTAATTATATAATTTAAGCCGTATTCTAACCAATTGCATTTTTATTTTTGTGGTCTGACAAATAAAACAAAAGTTATATGGGCTGAAAGTTCAACATTCTAAGTGTGCCAATACTTTTTGGGCTCACTGTACAGGTTGCCTCCTTTTTCTTGTTTTTGTGGATTTTCTTGACGCTTCAGAACCAGGGAGGAGAGACGACCCTCGAAAATTATGGATTTAATTTCTTCCGGGGGGTTTTTTCCCCTTCAGGAAAGCACAGCTTAAAGGGGAAGGTTGGTTTCTTGTCAAGGGAAAGAATTTAAATTTTTGTTCGTTTAGGTTTTTGGGTGGGAGATTAAAAACCGTTTTCGATTTAAGGAAAATTTTATGTCACAAACAATTGAGATCGTTTTTATGGAAATAATGATTAAAAAAATAATCAAAGATGAAGGAAGAAACATAAATACAGGTGGGTGTGAGATAATATTTAGTAGGAAATTTTACTTTAGCCACGGCTCAGTAACATTTTCAAGAGCGCTCTTAAATTCTTCCCCTATATAGTCTGTAGTGGACGAAAGTAATTTGTGTAATTGTTTGTTGATCAATTTTCGGAAGAACTGCTTCTAGTGCAGTACGGATTTTACAGTTGGCTGGGTGCATTGGCACCGCCAGACGAGAATCTACGACGTTTTATTGTTGTTTTTGGGTCTATGCTAAGCAAGAACACTGTTCGGGCGTGCTATTTTTAGCTCAAGAACCGTACGTTTTAACGAAGAGGGAGAAGGATGATAATCGATTAACTATGATTTTGTGTCGACCGCACACGTTGAGTGTAGGCAATAGACTGTGACAACAGACTAAGTTGGATCCTAAGTGTCGTGGACCTTTTATGGTCACAGAAATATTAGAAGGCGCTATATATGTATACGTTAAAGTCCATGTCAAATAAAAGACAGTATAAGTACTCACATAACAATTTACGGAAAATGCCAGATGGGCAGGTACCAAGCCAGCTGGATATCGACGGAGATGAGTTTGATTTATCTGGTGAAACGGGTGAAATAGGCCGTAATGACATAGTTGGAAGAGACTGTGGTGGAACGGGTGACAAAGACCGCATTGAAACAGTTGGTAAGGCCTGTGATGAAGAGACGGATGAAAAAGACCGTATGGACTAGTGTATGAGACACTAGGGAAATTATGATTTTGGAAAGAATGTTGTTGTCGATGCTACGTGGTGGTACCTTGCCGAGGATTCTTGAAACGTAAATGAGAATATAAAGAAAAGAGAATGTTTATAAAATTAAAGCGAAAATGTGGTTTGATAATAATGGAAATGTCGAGGACATGAAGTAAGAAAATATTGAAAACATTGTAATGTTAAACTAATTGTTAAAGAGATATAAATGCAAGTAAGAATGAAGTAAATAAGTCGTCCCTGTCGACTTGGAGTATACCCTGTACCAATAATAGATATTTCATAAGATCAGACTCCTTCGCAATCCTCATTAATTGAATAAAATTTTTTATAAAATTCTTTTAACAAACCGCGACACCAAATGCATGCTTTCTCGCTCAGTCCAATCACTGAATGAAAGTAATGCGTCAGTCGGTACAAAGCAACATGCGCATGCAATCTCGCTCACACATTTCAGCTGCGGCTGCCTATGGCATTTCAGTACAAAACATATAAGCTAACGATATCTAAACCCAAAAGTGCTGAGCTAAGGTCTGCAATGCATCCGCTCATGTGAGAAACAATTCTAAAAAAAGTTGCGAAACAACACGCGCAATCACCAACGCTGCTAACGCTGCCGCCGCCGTTTGAATATTAAGCTTCAAAATTTGTAACAATCTTCAGTTTCAATCTAATAACAAAATAAACAAGTCGCATCGCTGCGATCTAAATAAAACAATAAATTAATTGTTTTAACTTAAAAAAATACGTATATCTCCGATATTTATTGACCGATTTCGGTTATAGTTATAGTTTTTTCTAATTTGCGGGTGCGGAAGCGGGCGTGGCAAAAATTTAAAATAAACTTGATCTGCGTATACTCTAGACGGATGTTGACACCAAATTTGGTAGCTCTATCTTTTATAGTCTCCAAGATCTCCATGTTCATACAGACAGACGGACAAGTCTCAATCGTCTTCGCTATTGATCAACAATATATACTATATACCTTATGTGGTCGGCATATTTTCCTTCTGCCTGTTACATACATTTTAGCGACTTTAATATACCCTTGAACCCTATGGGTACAGAATATAAAAATATGAAATAAGAATTTTAAGTTACGAAATACGTTATAGCAAATAAGAGATTTTGAATTAGCATTAAACTGGATTTGTAAAGCTGTATAAAACAGTATGTTTTTGGTTCAGTTAGTTACAACAAAAATGTGAAAATTATGTGGCTAATATTCCTGCTACGCGAGGACGTGTAATTTGGTGGATGACTGTGTCGGAGATTGAATTAGGCATTTCTAAGAATTCAAATTTAAGGCGAGTTGATCAGGGTTGAGTAATGAATAAAATGACTGATGTTCTATACCACTAGAAATGTGCGACGACAGTACATATATGCTGTTGTCGAGTGTGGCTCAGTGTGCGGTTGAGAAAGAGAGACAATTATAAAGTAGGGCTGCCATCCGTCCTGGAATTCCGGGACATGTCCCGCTTTTGAAGGTAATGTCCCGGTGTCCCGACCTGACACGAAATTGTCCCGATTTCTACTCTAATAAAATAACTGAAGCATTTTCCCTCCATTTTGTCACAAATGAAAAGTTACCAAAGTGTCGCGATTGATTCAGATTGTAAGTTAAATGTTTTAATAAAAATAGTGATGTTCTAAACAAAATATTAATTTACAGGTTATAAGTAGCTCACAATGCCACCGAAGCCGAAGGCTGAAAAAAGAAAATGCATGTTCACAGAGGAGCATACAAAACAATTTCCCTGTTTTTCAATGGGTGAGCGTGGTAATGTACATGAAGGTTTTTGCAAAAATTTAAAATCAGTGTAGAATATGAAGGTGTGTATCATTTTGTGATTTTCCCAAGTATCAGCTTTTATCTAGTGGGCCTGGCCTTTTGTTACATATATTTCTACCCCTTTTTTGTGTAAAATTTGTTATAATATTTGTTTCATTGTATTGTTTCCTAAGAAAATCGGTTCTGCGATGCAACGTCGTCAATGTCAATGGACAACTTTATCATTAAAACGCATTCGGATGATGCGTTGAAAGTGTTTGCTGTAGAAGGCACTTTGGCCTACGTCCCTTGTTTAGCGACTCAGAAATCGCCACAAAAATATCTAGCGCTCGAACGAAGATCTCGGCCATTATAAACAGCGTCCTGCCCCATTTTCGCTTTCTTTAATACTCGAGGAGCTAGCAGATAATAAATAATAACTGCTTTTGTGGCAGACAACACAAATACAAATTTTGGTGGACTTAACCGTAAAGGCCAAAATAATGTAATGCATTTGTTGAAGTCTGAAATTAACAATAATTTAGTTGGCGTTGGCTGCCCTGCGCGTGTCCTACATAACGCGGTTCACCATGGACTTGACCAGTTCGTGCTATTTGACATTGACTCATTCGTATACAAATTGTATAGTTTTTTTTTCCATATATACGGTTAGGACGAATGAGCTTAAAGAGTTTTGCGACTTCGTAGATATCGAATTCAAGAAGATGGCGTAGCTTAAGACCAGCTGTTGAAAGAATCCTACAGTTATTTCCGGCACTAAAAGCATATTTTAATTCTTTATCGAAACCTCTAGCAAAACTTAAGGAATTTTTTGAATACGACTTGGGCGAGCCCTACCTTTGGTTTGTACATTTATGTCTGTTTTTCACAAAGGAATGCATTAAATGGAGCGAAAAACAAAACGCAATAACGGACGTAATATTGATAATTGACGAAATCACACAGATTATAGAAAGCCGGCAAGAAAGAAACTTTTTGCCTTTCACTGTTAGAACGATTCATAAATCCTTAAAGGAAAACGGTAAGGAAGAGACTTGCCGTTCTTTTGAATCAAGGACCCTTCTTGTATATAGTGAGTGTCTCCTGTATCTAAAGGAATGGACAAAGTCATTAGATGAAGATAGAATTTTTAAATGGCTGCAGCTAGATGACGCGAACTTTTCATATGAAGAAAGTGTAGAGAAGTGCGTTGAATATATGTTTGAAAAGAAAATAGTCATAGATGATTCGCTTTTGTTTGATCAAGTTGCAAACTTGGAAGAAGTTCTTGTCAAGACAGGAAAAGATTTTTTTGCAAGAATGTTCTTGCAAAATTCTTCCCCTTCGCCACCATTCGCGGTACCGTTATCACAGTTTTGTACAGTTTTTTTTGTTATAATTAAAAACGTAAGTAAACAAAAAAACACGTGGGCAACTAGAAATTACTATTTTCTGGTTAAATTGAACTGTAGGATGCTACGTGGGACACATTTAAGCGCTGAGGAGCGTGGCTTGATTCTAGGCATGAAGGAAAGTGGGAAAACAATTGCAGAAATTGCTTCCCGAGTGAATCGTCATAAAAACACCATAGCAAACTTTTGCAAAAATGTTACCAATTATGGTAACATCAAGCGTGCCGGCCGACCGACGAACATCCAAGAACGCTGTAAACGGAAAATTTGGCGTCTTGCTGCCAAAATGGAGATGTCCTGCAGCGAAATTTGCAGTCATCTGAATCTCAACGTGTCCAGGAGACGGGTCAACCAAATAATTTCTGAAAACAAAAACATTTCATATGCTTTACGAGAGCCTGTCCCGAAGCTACTACCACGCCACCTTAAGACCCGTTTGGCGTTTGCCGAAAAATACAAATTTTGGACTCACGAGTTCCGAAATGTAATTTTTTCAGACGAGAAAAAATTTAATTTAGACGGTCCAGATGGGTGCCACAAGTATTGGCGAGATAATCGACTGGCACGGCAAACGCGTCACAAACGCAACTTCGGAGGAGGGTCTTTAATGGTATGGGCTGCCTGTGGATATGCCGGAAAGTCCCGAGACTTGGCCGAGACAATCTCTTGATCTGAATCCTATCAAAAACTAATGCAGTGAGCTAAAGAAACAGGCGGCAACAAAAAAAGTGTGTACAAACTACAATTGTGGGACTGCATCGAAAATACTTGAAAGGACATTTTCATTGGGACCCCCCAAATTTCGAGTAACAGGTACGCCCAACCGGATGGAAGAAGTTATAAAAAATTAATGTGGATACACTGGATATTAGTCCAAAAATGAAATGAAAAAGATTTGAAGTGATTTGAAAATCAAAAAATTAAATATAACTTAGACAATTGAAGTGTATCTATTATTTTCATCAAGCACAAAAAGCTGCAGCTTTACTTATTTTTTTATAACTTGAAAAACTCAATTTTCTTTCCCTAAATATGGTTATTTTAATAAATATTTGTTCAATAAAGAAACGTGCATTTAAATTTTAGTATTTAAGGTAATAGAAAAAATGTTGTGCTAAACTAAAGTTAAAAAAGTTAAACTATTGGGGGTGTATCTATTATTTTCATCATGAGTTCTACTTCTTGATGTAGAGCTGATTGCTTTATCAGAAAATTTTTATCCTGACGATATGATTTTTCAACAGGATAATGCTCCAACACACACGGCAAAGTCTACAAAAGAGTTATTTTCCTCACGTAATATTGATGTTTTAGAGTGGCCAGCATTAAGCCCAGACCTTAATCTAATTGAAGACATTTGGGGCATTTTAACGGCCAAGGTTTACAAAAATGGACGTCAATTTTACTCGCTAAGTCGGAAAGTTTGAAAAAATGAGCAAATCCACTCTGGAGAAATTGGTAGACTCAATGCACAGTCGCCTAAACAAGGTTATTCAAGTAAAAGGCCATCATATTAATTACTAAACATAAATAGATTAGTTGAAATTATTTAAATCGGCAAGAATTTCGCCAAAAATGAAATATGCACATATAATTTTTTCTTATAAAGATTTTTTTCTTTCGATATTTTTATGATTTTAAAAAAAAAATTAATTTTTGTTATTGTTTCTTGTTTCTTTTAATTAGATTTATAATCTACAAAAAGTTATTTTTCTTTCATTTGAAATATAATTTTTTTCCAAAAACTATCGTGCATATATACTTATTTCCATGAGATATAAACATACATACATATGTCGCATAATGGACGTATTTTGGACATGAATGAGTTTGGGATATTGTGAAATGATTCTAAGAATTTGACTACAACGTAGAATATGACTGGCGCCTAGGTACCGTACGAGTGAGGCGACGGCGTTGTCGCGCTGTCATCGAGTGTAGTCCAGCTTGGCGTGTAAAAAGAAGTACACTGCGCGTCATCAGGATAGCACACTTCTGTATTTAATAGCTTTTGCTAATTTATTTTAAAACTAAAAGAATAAAAATTTCAAAAAAATGTTGTAATTGCTGAAAAACTAATTGACAACCAAATTATACAAGAAATAATGTTTTTGTGTATTCAAATTTTTTTAATAATTTTTTTCCAAATCAACTGAAAAATTGACTACCAAAATTAAGTCATCAGGTTAGCACAATTTGCGATATTTACATTTTTCACTTTTCCTAACGAAAAATTTAATTTATTAAGTAATGTATTAATAATTTTAAGTAATATTTTTAAATTTTAATAATGAGTTGACCCTTCTTTACTGTGGATGACCTCATAGATCCGATTGAGCAGCGAATCGTACAACTTTCCGATATAATTTAATGAAATGGCTGACCAAGCGCTTTTTAATTCCTTGAATCAAATCCTCTTTGGTGGAATACTGTCTTCCAGATTCGTTAACTTTACGGGACAGCCATCCCCAAACGTTTTCAATTATATTTAGGTCCGGCGAGTAAGGTGGCCACTGCAACAAATCAACATTTTCTGAATCAATCCACGATTTAATCATCCGGGCTGTGTGGATTGGAACATAATCATGTTGAAAATGCCATCGCAGATTTGAAAACAGATTTTTAAAATGGGGAAAAGCAGTTTTCTGTACGCTATTATAAGAGTTTGCATTAATATTGGTGGTCAAAAATTGCAGCTCGCACGTGCCATAGTAGGAGATAGCTCCCCACACCATGACACCGCCCACACGGCTATGAAGTCGATCCAATAGATGTTCCTCTTTCCGAAGACCATGGAAATAATAATTGTATCCATCAGGCCGCTCCAAATTAAACTTCTTTTCATCAGAAAAGGCCACATAGTGCCAATCGCGATTCCAGGCCATGTGCTCTCGTACGAAGTTCAATCGCATTTCTTTTCGAGCCATATTAAATGGTGTTTTTTTTTTAAATTTTAATCTCTTCAAATGTGGAGCATTCTTTATCACCCTTTGGACAGTAGATAAGCTCGCTTTAACACCAGGATTTGCCCTGATCTTTGGGGTTGCCTCATGGGAGTTTGATGCTTCTCGTAAAATTGCTCTCCTGTCCGCATCGGAAATCACTTTATTATTACCGCCTTTATAATTTCGACCATATCCCGTTTTATTGCGCTAATAATTATACAAAACTTTTCGACTTCTGCCTATTTTTTTGGATATTTCAGATATTGAAAGTTTTAAGTCTTCATAGGCATCGATTTTAGCTTTCTCTTCAAGCAATAGGGATTTTCCTTTACCCATATTAAGAATAATAGATCACTTAAGCAGCAAAAAAAATTTGGTATTGATACGACTTGAACTTTCAAAAATAAGTGAAAACTAAACTGAATGTGCTAACCTGATGACGCAAAAATTAGCAGCACTTTTCCATTGAAAACAAAAGAAATAAGAAAAAAACATATAACGGTACATTGTATTCGCATGCTTTTTTCGCCAGTGAAAGTACACAGAAGAAAGAAAATAATAAAAAAAAAAATTAGAACATAATATTAACTACAACATAGTTAGAAGCACTAATATTGCGCTTATGAAGGTGTGCTAACCTGATGACGCGCAGTGTATATCGATGCATGATCAGAGAATGCGAGTTAGTTCCGTTTAGACAATTGTATGCGCCGGTTGGAATTCACTTGACTCTCAAAGTTTGTGTGTCAATATGGCAGACCAGCCACCAGAAATAAACGACTCTGCGACATCAGAAGTGGGATCTGTATGAAGCAGCGGCCAAAAATAGTTCCAGTTAAGATATCGGGTTGAAATTTTTTAAATTTTATTTTAAATATATAACAATTATATTTTAACCAAAAAGGGGGTTGTTCGTCCATTGTAAGTCTTATAACAAAATTTTTTAGGAAAAAAAAAAAATTATATGTTCAAAATAAAAAAAATATATGCATATATGAACAAAATGAAATAAAAAGATAAATAGATTACATTGTTCATGAATATAAATTAAACTAAACTTCTAATAATTCGATTGCGGAATTCGTTAGTTTGGATTTTGGTTTGCACGGCAAATCTCTTTGCTCTGTAACAAATGGGTCTGAACTTAAGAGCAACCTGTTAATTAAGTCGGTGTTAGTAGCGATGCGTGATGTTTTTCGGGTGTGCTGACTTCTAAACATTTTTATGTCTTTATTTCGCGATTCTGCGGCTTCTTCAGATAATTCCCCAATCGAGAGAAGACAATAATTTATGATATCAGCAGAATGTATTAAAACTTTGTGCACAGTTGGAGGAAGATAATACCAAGGATATTGATGTAAAAGCTCTTTCGCAGTCTTAAGCGCATACTTTTAAAATTTTTCAACGTTTATTTTATACCCAGATGCCATAACTTGAAGCAATGTACCACATCTGACTATAAGGTTTGATTCCCATCCCGTAATTTCTGCAGATATTTCCGGGTTATCAAAAAATTTCCTGGCCGTGTTACCATCATTTGAAGTCCCGCTTCCTCCTGTTCTTGACTTGTCGACTATAAGACCGAGTTTTTCACGAAATTTGGCTTGTAATATTATTTTTCTTTCATAAAGCATTTTTTTCCCCTTTGCAGTGCTAATTCTCCAAAGCTTTTGGTCTAGTCTGTATGATACATGAATAAAGTATTCAAAAAATCGAATGTATGAATGTAAAGGTGATAATCGTAATGTAAAGGTAATAATTCAAAAAATCTAGAATGCGCACTTATTTTCAGGCAATTTGCCAAATCATTCATTTCAGTAGGTTTTGCATCACATATGTAACATTTTACCGAAGCTGTTCCACTAAGTGCATTACATATTTTTCCATCAACCATGGTTAATTGCAATTTATGCTCAACTTGAATATTTCTTTTAGATGCTGTATATATATATTGTGTGCACTCCAAACTATCAATTTTTTCTTTAAAATATAATTCCTCATTTAAAGACAATTGTGTGGTCTCCTTTTCAAATTGCAATCTTAATGGTCTGCAGTAGCGTGTAGACGAAGGGCGGGGATTTTTCCAAATCATTTTGGGATCATCTGACTTGGTTATTAACTGCAACGGTACATATGACGTAACAAACATATTCGAATCATCCAAGTTATTATTTGAAACTTTTTGTTTGTATTCAGAATGTCCACTACTGCCGTCAAATCCCCACTTTCCTATTAGAATTAAATTATTAACTGAATCGTTCTTAATGTTGTCCATAACCTCGCTTTGCAGCTTCAAAATTTGTGATGCAGTATGATCCAGTAAGCTTTGAAGATCCACTTCTGCTCCAGACTCACTTACAGTTATTTTTTCAGGGTAACTTAACGCCTTCGCTTTTAAGATTTTTTCGTAGCTTGGAAAAATATCATACCGAGCTTTTGAATTTACAAAGTTCCAAATAGTCAGGTATTGGTGTTTTGACAAATTGGTTTCAATTATCAGTGATACAACTTCGACTACGTTTACTGGAGAACACGCTTCAGGTAGTGTGATCCCCGATCGTAATGCAGAAGCTGCGGATTCATCAGATTTAGAAATTTCGACAATCCTTCGTCGTTTTGTTCTATTTGAGCTCTCAACAAACATTTTTTTTGGACGTCCTCGACTTGAGTTTGCTGCCATTTGAGCGACAACATGCAATGAAACTGTTTGTTTTTCTTCAAGCCATGTGCGTTGGTATTTTAATAGTTGACTTTTGTTGCGCTTGTATTTTAGCCAAAACTCAGCAATTTTTTTACAATCGTACGTAATAATTCTTTTTAAATCACTTAAATCTGTGGTGAAGCCTTTCTTCTCAATGTGTTGTTGCACTGAATTAACCACAGTTTTAGCTTTGCCTGCATCAGATCCCTTTTGAGCGCACCATACATCAAAAATGTGCATTCGCGAATATTCGCACTGATAAGAAGAACCTAATAATAAAAAATCGAATCCGAAAAAAAAAAAAAAAATTGCATAATGTTACAAGCAAAAATGACGAACACGAACACGAAACAAAACAAACCAAAACACAAACAAAGAACAACACAGCCCCAGAGGCGCATTAGAAACATAACCTAAAAAAATAGAAATGGTGTTAGTTTTTCTTTACCATTTAAACGTTTGCAAATATTTGCAAATCATTTAAACGCTTCCAAAATCTAAAATCATTGACGAAAACAATGATATACGTCTCATTGGAGGAATTTGGAGGGAACATGGTTAAAACCTTAGGTAAAAATACAAGAAACGCACATAAAACATATAAGAATCAACGTTACTAAAACACACATTTTACAATTTTTTTTTTTGAATGCACTTCTGCTTTCGGTGCTGTTGTTTTGCAAACAAAACGTGAACAAGTGTTCTGTGTTGCTGAGCTATTTTTAGAATTTACCGTAAGACTTGCGACAAAATCGAGGTACAGTTGAAAAATTTGGACATTTTTGAGTCGCCTTGCGTTCTTTATTATGTTCATCTTAAATGTGTTATTTTTCATTTTTGGCCTATGGGCGCAACCACTGTGCAAGGGCTCCGGCAGCTGATGAAAAGGAAAACATGTAACTCTGCCAAAATTGAATCCTGAGGGAGCTGGAGCAGATGCCACAGCTTGGTGTACGACAGTGGATCTCATATTTGCTGATAAAATGCCCGAAGGAAGCATCTTGATGATAACTTTGAGTAAGGCGCTAGAGGGAATCGCATCACAATGGCTGTCCCAAATATGCTTTGCTGGCATTATATGGCCACAATTCAAAGAACTCTTCGTGCAACGCTTTGTTGGCATAGAAACGTCTGCGGCTATACTGATAAAAATTTTGAACGGGCGACCAAAGTCTGGAGAAAGCTACACCGAATATGGCAGCCGAATTGTCACCTTAATAATGTCAAAATTTAAATCTAATGATCTGGAGGAAATCGCGGTATCACTAGCTCTGGCCCACATGGCACAAATTGATGACAAATTGTCGCGCTGGGTTTTTACAAACAATATTAAAACCCGAAATGAAATGCAACAACAACTACAAGCGCACACTTTTAAGAAGCGGAACCTAGATGACGACTCATTTACAACAGGCTCGGAGCGTAAAAAGTCTAAGTATCTCTCTCAAGTGAAATGCAACTATTGTGAAAAGTCTGGGCATAAATATGCTAAATGTCGTGCTCGGCAGAGGACACCAATTCAAGGAAAAAGCCACTACGGAAGTTCAACGCAAGGATCAAAAGACCGGTCAACTGTCAAATGTTTCAAATGCGACGAGCTTGGACACTTCGCATCCGCTTGTCCAAAAGGACGATCACGAGGAAACGACCGAGCAATTGAGAAACGTGTAGACATCTGTACTGTAGCTCCGCCATCAGGAACAATAAGCAGTTCAACCGGTGAGTCTGTTCCATTTTGTTTCGACTCTGGAGCTGAATGCTCCTTAGTTAAGGAAAGCGTCGCCGATAAGTTTAGTGGTAAAAGAATTAATAACATTGTGAAGTTAAACGGTATAAGTAATGATTCAATATGTAGCACTCAACAATTATTATGTAATATAAGTATTGATCAATGTTATTTTGAGATTTTGTTACATGTTATTATGGACAAGTATTTGAAACATGACGTACTAATTGGTCGTGAAATTTTTAGTCAGGGCTTTGGCGTAACTATGGACGCTGACAAATTTCAACTTTACAAGACCAAAAGAGTAGAAGCGTTAATAATTATATTAAACTCATAAATATCAAATTTCGTGGCATTCGGTTGAAAAACAGCAGAGTTATTGAGGATAAGCCTTATTCATGACCGATCGTTCCTATGGGAGCTATGATATAGTCGTCCGATACTGATCAAACTTGGTTAAAGTATCAAGAAGCATATTAAACTCATAAATATCAAATTTCGTGGCATTCGGTTAAAAAACAACAGAGTTATTGAGGATAAAGCTTATTCCTGACCGATCGTTCCATGGGAGCTATATGATATAGTCGTCCGATCGGGATGATTCCGAGATATACAATGCCTGCAGCAAAAAGGAGCCTATGCTGAAAATCTCAGCTCTGTAGCTCTTATGGTCTCGGAGGAGAAGCTGTTGATCCAGACAGACGGACAGACGGACAGACGGACATGGTCATATCGACTCGGCTATTCATGCTGATCAAGAATATATATACTTTATATAGTCGGAGATGCTTCCTTCTGTGCGTTGCAAACTTCTGACCAAAATTAATATACCCTCTGCAAGGGTATAAAAAAGCGCAACAACAATGATATAAAATCTTTGTTGTTGTACGAAGAATAATTATACCCTTGCAGAGGGTATATTAATTTTGGTCAGAAGTTTGCAACGCACAGAAGGAAGCATCTCCGACTATATAAAGTATATATATTCTTGATCAGCATGAATAGCCGAGTCGATATGACCATGTCCGTCTGTCCGTCTGTCCGTCTGTCTGGATCAACAGCTTCTCCTCCGAGACCATAAGAGCTACAGAGCTGAAATTTTCAGCATAGGCTCCTTTTTTCTGCAGGCATTGTATATCTCGGAATCATCCCGATCGGACGACTATATCATATAGCTCCCATAGGAACGATCGGTCAGGAATAAGCTTTATCCTCAATAACTCTGTTGTTTTTTAACCGAATGCCACGAAATTTTATATTTATGAGTTTAATATGCTTCTTGATACTTCAACCAAGTTTGATCAGAATCGGACGACTATATCATATAGCTCCCATAGGAACGATCGGTCATGAATAAGGTTTATCCTCAATATCTCTGTTGTTTTTCAACCGAATGCCACGAAATTTGATATTTGTAAGTTTAATAAACTTCTTAATACTTCAATCAAGTTTTATCAGAATCGGTTGGCTATATCATATAGCTGCTATAGGAACAATCGGTACAAAAAAAAATTTTGTATGAAAAATTTTTTTCCTCAAGCTCGAAATTTTGAATTTGTAAATTTGGTATGTTTAATTTACAATAATGATTCTGATGAATTATATAGAGAAAATCTGCAAGGGTATACGAACTTCGGCACGGCCGAAGTTAGTCCATCTTTCTAGTTATATTTGGTTTTGATCTTGCGTTTGTAATCTTTACCGTTGCAAGTTGCTCTCGCGTTCTCGCCCACGCATTGATATTGCATGTGCAGTGTTTGTGGCTCTCCCGCTCTTTACCTTTTTTCTTTTGCTCGCGCTCTGATCTATTTTCTATCTTGCGTAATACGTGTGCGTGTTTTCTCTTAGTTTCTTTCTATTTTCTCTGCAAGTTTGACCCAAGTGTCGAATTTGCTCCAACTACTGAGTGAGTTTTTTCTTTGGCCTTTTATTTTATTCTTTACCAATTTACATTTTTATTTTTTTATTAATACTAAATTTTATAAAATGTCTGTCTGCTCAAGCAAGAAATGTTTTAACCCCCCTGCACTCCATAACGTATTTCTCTCATGTAGGCTGTGTGATAATGTCATGCATGTTAAATGTGCGGGCTATACAGCCAAGGTAAAAGATAGTTTGGAGCACGTAGGGGGCTTAAATGGGGCTGTGACTCATGCCGAGAAGTCGAAATAGAAATGAGGGTTTTCATGAGGCAGACCAGGGATGGATTCAAAAAACTGTCCACTGGTTTTCGTAAGCTCTGTAATGAGTTTATCGCTATGGAAGCAGAATTCAACAATTATAAGTTGTTGAATGAGTCTCCAAAGCGAAAAAAAAACCAGTGCGCGGAATCCTTCCAGCTTGTTCGTTTACCACTCCCGTTCCGCAAGGCGATCGTAAAGATGAGACTATTTCCATTTCTCCAGGAAATGGTCTCCCTTTACAAGCGAATAAAGCTGTAGTTTCCGATATGTCTGGGCATATATCCAACATAGGGAATATTGCCAATAGGGATCCTGTCAGAGGCCTACATACGGACACTGTCATTGAATCTGCTGCGGTTATAAATGCCGTGGTGGATCCCATGTCTGGTCTCCGTAGACCTCTAACAGGTGTTCCTCCGAAGAAACACATATTTGTTTCTAGGCTTGATCCCGAACATTCGTCGGATGACGTCTTAGCTTTCATTAAGACAAAAGTTCAAGCCAACAAAATATCGGTGGAAAAATTTAAATTTAATTATTCAAGAGAGATCTCTTCTTTTAAGATTAGTGTCCCGGTTTGTTTGACTGTATTTGCAGTAACAGTTTTTGGCCGGATCACATTTTAGTTAAAGAGTACACGGCCAAAAAGAAAACTTGAGATCCGGTTAGGCTTTCTATCCCCGCCTCTTCAACTTCTGCCGGACCATCAGCATCTGCTGGTGGTTCAAAAAACTAATTTCGTCTCTTTGTCTGGCCTATCAGAATGTAAGAGGACTTAAATCTAAGCTTCCTAGACTATATGTAGATAGTTTAGTATTTAATTTTAATATTTTAGCTTTTACAGAGACATGGTTAAAACCTGATATTAGCGATGCATCTGTTTTTTCTTCAAAATTTTCAATTTTTAGGCGTGATCGGACCAATCGCGTAGGTGGAGGAGTTTTGATAGCAGTTGACTCTACCTTACCCTCTGATATTATTCATTCTCCTGAATTTCAGGAAATCGAGTTTGTTGGAGTTAAGGTTAGACTCAAGTCCTTTTTTGCCTACGTAACATAGGAACATGTCCCGCCACAACCGACATGTCCGTATATAACAAACATCTAGAGTCAATTCAATATGTTTCTTCTTTGCTATCAGATAGTGATATCTCAATTGCTCTTGGTGATTTTAATTTGCCTGAAATTCAATGGTCACCTTCAGATGAATCTGCTTCGTTGCTTCCTTCTACGTCACATTTGAATATTGATGGCCTTTTTGAATTATCCTTTGCCCAGATAAACTCTGTCCGTAATAAGAATGGAAGATCTTTGGATCTGATATTTGTGAATGATTCTTCCAACTGCGTTGTTTCTAGAACTGACCCTCTAGTCCTCCCGGAAGATAAATTTCACCCCACTTTAGAATTGACTATGATCTACCTTTTCGAGCACCAATTGTTGGTGTTAATACAAAGCCTAGATCACGTAACTTTCATAAAGCCAACCTTCTTAAATTGAATGAGCTTATTCTTTCAACAGATTGGTCCCCTTTATACAGTTGTTCAGACATGGATCTAGCTATTTCTATTTTTTACAATACTCTCGATTCGCTTCTTAGGGTTTGTGTCCCATGCAGGATGCCAGTGTTGTCTCATCCACCCCCCTGGTTTTCTCGTGAGTTATCTAACTTAAAGAACGTGAAATCGAGATATTATAAAAAGTACAAGAAATCATGTCGTCCCTCTGATTTCGCTCGTTATATAGTCGCACGCTCGGATTTTATGAGGCTTAACACTCAATGTTATGGGAACTACCTTCAGCGTTGCAAATTTGAGTTCTCACAAAATCCGAAATTATTCGATAACTTCGTCAATTCTAAACGTAAGACGTCCGTCCTTCCATCTCGAATTTCTTTTAAAAATAATACAGCGGACACTGATCAAGAAATTGCTGATTTGTTTGCTGATTTTTTTAAAACAACTTATTCATCCACGGAATATCGAGCGAATCTTTCACATCCAGTTGAAAAATTGTATCTATAATCCTTTGATTGATGAAAGTTCGTTACTTAGCGTGCTTAATTTAGTAAAACCAGTGTACTCTCCTGGCCCCGATGGGATACCAGGCTGTGTACTCAGATTTTGCGCAGAGGCTCTATGTAAGTCAATTTTAAAACTTTTTGTATTGTCCGTTGACTCTTCAACTTTTCCATCTATTTGGAAGAAATCCTATATCATTCCTCTTTATAAGAATGGTAGGAAATCCGATGCAACGAACTATAGGGGTATGTCTAAATTGTCCGCTATTCCTAAAGCCTTTGAAAAGATAATTACTTCTCAATTGCAACATTTTTGTAGCTCTATTATTTCACCAACTCAGCATGGGTTTGTGAAACATAGATCTACAACCACTAACCTATTAGAATTTACATCTTTGACGATCGAAGGATTTAAGAATGCAAGGCAAACTGATATCGATTGATTTCAGTAAGGCTTTTGATTCTGTTAATCATGCGCTTCTTCTTCTTAAGTTAAGTAATATTGGCTTTCCAAGCCCTTTACTTGGTTGGATTCGAGAATATCTGACAAAAAGAACTCAAAAGGTTCTTTTCAAGTCTTCATATTCTAGGTCCATCCATGTGACTTCGGGAGTGCCTCAGGGCAGTCATCTGGGACCTTTGCTTTTCACATTATTCATAAACGATCTTCCCTCAGTCATAAATCACTCTCGAGTCTTTATGTATGCGGATGACGTTAAGATTTGTCTTAGTTTTAAGGACATGGCCTCCCATTTCGGTTGCAATCTGACCTTCACAACTTCGAGTCTTGGTGTGGACTTAACTTGCTTAACCTCAACACTTCTAAATGTAGTGTATTAACTTTTTCAGAAATACTCCACAGATTGTGACATATTTTCTTAATAATAGTCCTTTAAAACGCCTCGATGAGATAAATGACTTGGGTGTCCTTATGGACCGAAAGTTATCTTTTAAGTCTCATATTTCCACTACTGTCGGCAAAGCTATGGGAGTTCTTGGGTTTGTAAAAAGATGGTCAAAGAAATTTAATGATCCTTACACAACCAAAATTCTCTTTACTTCATTGGTCCGACCTATCCTTGAGTATGGATCTTGCATATGGGCACCTCAATATGACTCACACCAAGCAAGAATTGAATCTGTCCAAAAGCAGTTCCTACTCTTTGCTCTTCGTTGTCTGAACTGGGATCGCAATATCAATTTACCATCGTACTGTAATAGACTTCTTTTACTTAACATACCTTCTCTAACTAACCGTAGAGTAATGCTTGGCGTGATCTTCATCCACAAGCTCCTTAATGGTAATATAGACTCGCCTGAGCTATTGAGCCGCGTAGCTTTATCTGTTCCTTGTAGACCTACTAGAAATTTCATACCTCTATCACTTCCACGCTGTTCTACTAACTATGCTATGCATTTCGAGTCCTTTGTTCTGATTACAACCGCTTTTACAGTGTAATCAGTTCTGAGCTCTCTCTTCTTTTACTAAAAACTGCTATCTTAGCTTATTTAGTTCGTAACTAGATGTAGAATTCGTTTATTTGTCTGTGTTTTGTGATCTTGTTCCCGCGTCTCGACCCGTACGTTATGCGGTATGCGCCCCTCGGTCGGTTGGGCGGGAGGTGTGGGCACTTAGTGCACCCGTTGGGATTCGCGCGAAAAAAAAAAAGACAATTTATTGGTTTAGCTTCGTATTTTCGGCAATTTGCTTTAAATTTCTCCCAAACACTTATACCTCTGTATCTTCTCACCTCCAAGAAAAACACTGACTTTGTTTGGTTACCTGTGCATAAACAGTTACGAACAAAAATAATAACTATACTGACTCGGACGCCAGTTCTAATTATATTCGATCCGCAATACCCAATAGAGCTACATACAGACGCAAGTTGTACTGGGTATGCAGCGATCCTGTTACACAAAATAGACAATAAACCTCATGTGGTAGAGTATTACAGCAAGTGTACGTCTCCCGCCGAATCTAAATACCATTCATACGAACTGGAGACGTTAGCAGTAGTAAATGCTATTAAACGCTTCCGACATTATTTGCAGGGACGTAAATTTATAGTTTATACTGACTGTAATTCATTAAACGCCAGTCGCACAAAACTAGATTTAACACCGAGGGTGCATAGATGGTGGGCGTTTTTACAGGCATTTGATTTCGAAATAGAATATAGAAAAGGCGAGCGAATGGCGCATGTTGACTTTCTCTCTCGGAATCCAGTGCTTGAACAACATAAAAGTCTGAATAAAATACCTGAATTACGAATCAATTTGACGGAGGTATCTGACAACTGGTTGGTTTCGGAACAACAGCGAGATTCCGAGATACAAGAAATAATTTTAAAGTTAAAAAGTAATGAGTTACCAGGAAATATGGACAAAACCTATGAATTGCGAAAAGGAATACTACATAGGAAAATACAGCGAAATAGTAAGACCAAATGTTGCCGGTAATACCAAGAGCTTTTCGATGGGCCGTCATAAATCACGTCCATGAAGCCATAATGCATCTGGGTTGGGAAAAGACGCTCGACAAGGTCTATGGTTATTACTGGTTTGAAAATATGTCCAAATATGTGCGTAGGTTTGTAGAAAACTGCATCACATGTAAAGTATCTAAGCCACCTGTGGGAAAAGTGCAAGTCGAGCTGCATCCTATTCCTAAAATAGAAATACCATGGCATACGATACATACATATTGACATTACAGGCAAAATGAGTGGTAAAAATGATTTGAAGGAATATGTCATCGTTCTTATAGATGCTTTCACCAAGTTTGTTTATTTTTATCACACACTAAATATAGATTCTGAAAGCTGCATTAAGGCTGTAAAATCAGCCGTATCTTTATTTGGTTTACCCACTCGAATTATAGCAGATCAAGGACGCAGTTTCGCAAGTAAAAGTTTCCGCGAATTTCGCTCAAATAAATATGGAAACTCAAGCAAAATACGACAAAAATAGGTTTGATAAAAATAAAACTAAAATAGTAAATTTCAAAGTGGGTGATCACGTTTTGCTCAAAAACGAAGAACGTCATAAAACTAAACTTGATCCTAAATTTAAAGGGCCATTTGAGATAATTGAAGCATTGGATGGAGACAGATATTTACTAAAATCTTTAACATGTAATCGAAAGTATAAGTATTCTCATGAATGTTTAAAACCAATACCAAATAATCAGATACTCGATAAGTTATGTAAAGATAGAGACAGCACAATGAAAGTTGCATCTGTTGCCCAGTGTGATAACTGAAGACCGCACCATAGCAGAAGAGACATGTTATGGCGGGGGTCGTATGTGTAAAAGGAATTACACAAATGATAAGTTCGTATGTGTAGAAGGAATTACACTAATGATAAGTTCGTATGTGTAGAAGGAATCACACAAATGATAAGTTAGTTGTGTATAAAAGAAACTACACAAATTCGTTTGGTTAAAAAAAAAAAAAAAAAAAATGTGTTAAAGGAATTACACGAATGTTATGATTTATTAAATTAAAATTATGTTACGAAAATGTAATTATGCTATGATAAGAATGAAAATAAAACTGATTTGAATAGTTTTACATAATGAATAAGAATATCGAATAAAAATGTATTGAAATATCCATAGAGCCTTTGAATCCTGAAGCGTTGTCACTTATGTGGTTGAGTTAAGACAACACACGAGGACGTGTATTTTGTCAGGAAGGCCGTGTCGCATAATGGACGTATTTTGGACATGAATGAGTTTGGGATATTGTGAAATGATTCTCAGAAATGATTCTAAGAATTTGACTACAACGTAGAATATGACTGGCGCCTAGGTACCGTACGAGTGAGGCGACGGCGTTGTCGCGCTGTCATCGAGTGTAGTCCAGCTTGGCGTGTAAAAAGAAGTATATCGATGCATGATCAGAGAATGCGAGTTAGTTCCGTTTAGACAATTGTATGCGCCGGTTGGAATTCACTTGACTCTCAAAGTTTGTGTGTCAATATGGCAGACCACCCACCAGAAATAAACGACTCTGCGACACATACATATGTATAAAACTAATGAAGTTGTTTAAATTTGTTGAAAATAGAACAGTTCAACTCAATGCACGCATGTTCAAACATAAAAGCATATTGTACACACATGCATGTATAACCTAAAGATCATGCGACAAATATGAATCACAAACCGAACACGTGCATTCTGCGTATTTATTTTTTGCACAATAAAAGTCAAATGTTCGCGGTTGCTGGCAGAACTAATTCTGGCGACTAAAGCTGAAGGAAACATCGATGATTCTCATTTCATACAAAACATCGATATTTTTTCTCCGATGTTCGATGTTTTTGTCAGTTTTGCCATCACCAATATGAAACCGCAGTAAAAGCTAGAACGCAATTTCAGGAGTTATTATTGTTGGCAGGCAGCGTTTAGAAGGCGTGGATAAATTTCTAAGAGCTTTAAATGGCCAAGGTATGTGTACATATTAACTGAAGTCTCTACACGTTGACCTCTGTGTTTGATAATACTAAAACTATAAATGTATTTTTATATGTATGTACATAGTGCGGCAATCATTGAAGATAAAGAGTAAGAGGAAGAGACGCAAGCCAATAAGGCCAATATGTGAAATTTTTTTAATAAGACCCCGAATAGCAAGACAGCCAAATGTTTAAAATGTAGTAAAACTTATTAAACCGGGTACATCCAACGTTAACGGTGAGTGAGTTGCCAAAGGGTTCAGGAAGTATGACAGCTTATTTCGATAAAAAATATGAAGCCTCATCGAAACGGAAGATAGCGCATTTTACTCCGATTTACGTTCATTTTACATTTTGTACATTTTAAGCAATTTGTAAATGCTTTGGACATTCCTTTCAACATGTTCTAATAATTTATTTTGCAAGAAGTAGAGTATTGTGCTGTGATAACCGACTGTTGGACATCTCGAGCCAACGAGGCTTATTTGTCCGTAACTTGTCATTTTATAGATCCAGAATTTCAACTTCGCACAGCACTGCTCAGCAGTAGTGCTGGAGAAACATCGATGTTTGGTGACATCGATGTTTCGATGTTTCTCAAACAAAAACATCGATGTATCGATGAAATATCGGACATTTTTTTTGTTTTTAAACGCAATCAATGTTTATATTGTTAACAATATAAAATGAAGTAAGCAAGTCGTCCTTGCCGACTTGGAGTATACCCTGTACCAAAAAAATAATATTTCATAAAATCTCCTTCCAAATCCTCATTAATTGAATATAAATTACTTTATAAAATTCTCCTAGCAAGCCGAATCACCAAATTCATGCTTTCTCGCTCACTCATTTCAGTGAACGAAACTAATGCGTCATTCGGTACAAAGCAACATGCGCATGCTATCTCGCTCACACATTTCAGCTGCTGCTGCCCATAGAATTTCAGTATAAAACATATATATATATATCTCCGATATTTATTGACCGATTTCGGTCAAATTCGGTCAGATGGTACATATTGGCTATATAATTAAGTTAGACAGAAATAAATACTGTAGCTTTAATACAACTCTAGTTATAGTTTTTTCTAATTTGCAGGGGCGGAAGTGGGCGTGGCAAAAATTTGAAACAAACTTGATCTGCGTAGACACTAGACGGATGTTGGCATCAAATTTCGTTGCTCTAGCTCTTATAGTCTCTGAGATATAGGTGTTCATACGGACGGACGGACAGACGGACAGACGAACATGGCTATATCGACTCTGCTGTTGATGCTGATCAAGAATATATGTATATACTTTATGGGGTCGGAAAATTTTCCTTCTGCCTGTTACATACATTTTAGCGACTTTAATATACCCTTGAACCCTATGGGTACAGGGTATAATTATATTTTATATTAAATTCAGATCCAATAACAAAAACAAAATAAAATTATAAGTATCAGTCTTAAATAAAATTATGTTATGTCTTTCATAGACGTCACTGGGCGCTAATTTAAATAACTCATCCTTTGAGATCTGCAATTAAAGTGTAATTAATATTAATGTTTAAGGTTAATCTAAACATGGGAAACATAACCAAATTATATTATAATGGGTCTCATTTGAGATCCAATCATTCTTATTAATGAAGACTAGCATGTCAACATTTTTAGCTTTTAATGAGCTCCTCTTTTCACTAACAATAAGCCCAGCTTTGCTGAACATCCTCTCACTCTCAGTGGATGTTGCTGGCACGCATAAATATTTTTGGCAGCTTTTTTTAAGTGCCTTGTCATTTGATATCTGCAAATATTATTAATTTTTAATATTATCAATATAATTTTATAATAATTTTAAAATCAGCTTATGTATGACAAATGTTACCTTCCAATAATCTAATGGGTTTAAAGAGGATTTTAAGTTTTCCGAAGAAAAATATTGGCGAAGTGACAAAATTGAGTCAACTCGCGCGTTCCTTACTTTATTTGTCAGTTTTGGCTCTGCAGAGCTGCGGTTTGGTGCGAGCAAGCTTTGGTTAACAGTGTAGTAAGCTCGTTTTCCAAATGCTATTGGGATTCGCTGGCAGTCGACAACGACAGAAACCATTCCATTTTAAAGCGGGGATCCAAAAGTGTTGCCATTCGTGTGGACGAGCGCTTCTCGTATTGTACAAGCCTTTGTCGAACTCCTTCCATTAATAAATTGCATGCCTCATGACCTACATCAGACTCCAATTGGGCATTAATTTTTTCCAAATTATGAATTAGAAGTCCGCACACTATGGGAATAATTAGTGATGATGTGACAAGGGTTGATGAGGAAGCTTCTTTTGTCGCGTGATCGAAAGGCGCGATAAGTAGTTTTAAGTCCTTTAATACCACTATCTCATCCGCAGACAGTGGCAGCACTGTCTTGGGCGTGTTAAGCAACACATTTGTATTTAAAATGCGCTCAATCATATAAAAGGCACTGTTCCATCTTGTAGGGCACTCCTGCTTTAAATTGTAAGGCTTCTCTGTTTTTTGTTCTTCCTTAAATTTCGCATAAGCTATGGAGCTGCTTTTAAAAAACGATACAATGCTTTTGCATTTAACGACTACGTCTTTGATTTGGTCTTTGGCAAGACAGCCCTGCACAATCAAATTTATGCAGTGCGCAAAGCATGGTACGTGACGTTTTTGGAGAAGCTCACAAGCTTTTATCATGCTTCTCGCGTTGTCCGTCACTACTGCTGTCACTTTTGAAACTACTTGCCCTTCTATCAGAACTTCACTCAGGGTCTGGCATATATTGTCCGCCGAATGATTAGTTTCATTAATCAGTTTTCTTGTGGATAAAACTGCCGTGCGTAACGTAAAGTAAGGTAACTTTCGTTAGCACGCGACGTCCAACAATCGGTGATAATGGCACAATGATCAATGCGATCAAGGACAGACCTTATCCTCTCTTTCATGTTTGCATACAAATCTATCATGCAAGTGTCCCGCAACTTTGATCTGGATGGCAATTCGTACCGTGGATCAAGAACTTTAACAAAGTGCCGGAACCCTTTGTTTTCCACAACCGAAAATGGTCGCATGTCTGAACTTATGTAACTCATCAGCGCGCTGTCCAAATCTTTTTTTTTTGAAGACGGCTCATATTTTCTATCAAAATATGGTGAAATTGATCCTGTCTGCTTCGGAAGTTCGCTAATGGTTAACGTCGGATGCATCCTCTTTAAATGTCCAGACAAATTGGTAGTATTGCCACTTGTTTGATACATTTTTCCACATATAATACATTTTGCCGACCCATTTGATGCTTTTGTAAAAAAACTTCCATACCTCCGAATGTCCATACCTCTTTTTCACAGGTGGTTCTTCCTCTTCAACGTCCACCATTGGTTGCCGATCTACACAAAAATAGCACATATCTATATAGACATGTAAATATAATTGAATGCTAATATTACCATTGCCACTGACATCTCCCAAAAACTTGTCCATTGCCTGCCCTATCCTAAATAATATATATTTTTCAGTTTTGTTTTACTAAAAACGTTAAAATCTTTCTTACCAAGCACACACCACGTTTTCTGCATAACCCTTTCAGGACCACTGTTGCCTATAGGCAACATTGACTTTATGTTCCAAAAAGCATGTTAAGAAACTTTTTTCCCGTTATGTTTTTTGTTCATCTAATCAGCTGATCTTCTATGAGTAGATCTGCATTTACAAAGCTTCGTTTGAAATAATGTGTTCTTAGTTGTTGTGAAGTAAACACGTGGTGCTGATTTCTTTTTTATTTAATTAAATTTCGCGTATAATATTTAATAAAAATACTTCAAAAGTGAACTATTATGTACAAATCAGGTAAGTTTACAGATTACGAATTAATTTGGTTATCAAAATTGTTAAGTTTTGTCTTTGGAATTTTCCAAAGACAATGTTGCCTATAGGCAACATTGGTCCCGAATGGTATACAAATTTTGAAAATGTTTTTGCTTTGCTAGATATGCGACCCAAAGGGTTAACACAGTTGGAAATTGAAAATATTTGCCAATTTAATTGGGATGATTCTGACGATGACGAAAATAATAAAGAAAATGAAGAGGATACCGAAACTCAAATGACTTTGGAAGATTTTATTGAAGAATCTGTACAAGATGCTATTACCAAAGGTGAAAGTCTCGAAGGCGCACTGTTGAATATAAGTCAATTGGAATGTAGTAAGGACGAAACCAGTACTAAAACGGTGCAGCAAATTATCGAAAAGTAAATCAAGATACTCTTAGATGGAGAAAGAATACTTCAACTTTAATTGAACCAATTAGCTATTGGAAAGGATTCTAAAATTCTGGAGAAACAAAGAAACCAATTTCGTATTTCTCTGTATATTTCGATGACGAAATTTTGGATAAAATCTGCTCAGAAACAAACGCATATGCCTTACAAAGTAATGGAACTCAAGTGCAGTATCAGTGAAATTAAAACGTTTTCAAGAGCTAGAGTATCTGGTCTTATATATGATTATATATGATATCATCGGAAATAGTTCTTCATTTGGCATCAAATGTGCCCCAAGATCAAAACTTTAAACTCTTCTTTGATAACTGGTTCACTTCCGTAAATTTTATGATTGCTTTAAAAGAAAAAGGTATCCTCGCAGCCGGAACGGTTCGCCCAAACCGCCTTAAGAATTGTGTGCTTAAGACTAAAAAGGAACTTGCGAAAGAAGGGCGAGGAGCCTATGATTTGAAAGTAGAAACCTCGCTAAAATTATTTGTTTGCCGCTGGTATGACAACAAAAGTGTCCAATTAATTTCAAATTATATTGGCGACCAACCTGTCACAGAATGCACCCGCTAGTGCCGGAAGGAGAGAAAAAATGTACAAGTGCCTCGTCCTGCTATTGTAGAATGCTACAATAAGCATATGGGCGGGGTTGATCTTTCAGACATGTTATTAGAACTTTGTAAAATTCGATCTAGTATGCAAATTCAATCTCGAAAAAGGGGTCGTCCAGCACAACTTGTGCTCAATATTGACTCGCGCGATTCATCTCCAGCACCATCTTCCCCCGCTTCATCAATTTTATTAACTCCAACATCTAAAAGAAGTTATGTTATAGAACAACCTAAGGGCATAAGATATGACAAAATCGAACATTGGATTCAATGGCGTTTAAAAGGCAGGTGCAGACTGTGCAAAACAGGATACCCACTTTCAAAGTGTTCCAAGTTTGACGTTTACCTTTGCTCAAATCCCAAAAAAAATTGTTTTGTGTCATACCACACATAAGTTTATGTAATAAATATATAATATTATAGCAGAAGACCAAAAGTCTTAGAAAAAATGTCTTGAGTTTAAACGTTTTTAAATATGAAGAATAAGAGTGAAATAAATACAATATTAATTCATCAATTACGTATACGTATTTTTTTAAACATCTACTACTCAGGACCAATGTTGCCTATAGGCAACATTTCGGTGGGGACGAACCAGGATACGTAGGACTAAAATATTGATTTTGGTCAATATTTGTGGCCATATTAATCGTATTATGCAATCAACTATTTTTTTAGTCTTCCCGTTTTAATTCAGTCCTGAAAGTATAGTTCGATTAAACTATTCGCTCAAATGAACGAATGATAGATTTTGTTCATTAATTATTGAGCGAATGAATTTTGCATAATGAACAAACAAGTTTTGTGGAGAGAACATTTTTAAAAACATCGATCATCGGAAAAAAAAATATCGATGTTTTTTTTGTTTGCAACATCGATATATCGATGCTACATCGATGTTCCGCCCAGTACTTCACACTAGAGCTGAGAAACTATCGATAGTAGCGCCATTCAATATTTTGAGAGTAAAAATTCGATACTATCGATAGTATCGTTTTTTGAAACACCATATATTTAAACAATTACTAATTTGTTGCAAATAAATGTTATTAGCTAAAATTAAGAGCAACTTTAATGATTTTTTTCAATTTTATGCATCATTATTTATTTCGCAAAACTTAAAATTCAATTATATGTACATTATATAGATATATATATATATCAGTCTTACTGTTTTGTAAGGCAACTCAAAATGGGTGTATTATTTCAGTTTGGTATGTCTTTTCCTTATAAACTATTAGCAACTTAAAAAATAAAAAAACCAAACAAAGATATATCAGTCTTACTATTTTGTAAGGCAACTCAAAATTATTGTATCAGTTCAGTTTGATATGTCGTTTCCTTAGCAACTTAAAAAATAAAAAAACAAAACAAAGTGTAATCAATAAAAACATACTCTATCCATTAGAGATCAACTTGAAGAATGAGAAGAAGTATTGTGTAAAAAAAAAAACTTACTCTATCCATGCATTTCTTTTCAAGAATAGAAGAATATCAACATTTTCCGCTTTAAGTGAAGCTCTGCGATTACTAATTACAAGTCCAGCCTTGCTGAACATGCGCTACGACTCCGTCGATGTTACAGGAACGCAAAAAATCTTTGGGACGATATTTTTCAAATTAGAATCATTGTGCTGAAAAATTATAGAAATGTTATTTATCTTTTTCTGAATGGTTAGTGCAAATTCTTATAGTTACCTTCCAGTATTGTAAGGGATCCACATCTTCATCCGAATGTTTCGAGGTAAAATATTGTCGAAGGTCAAGTAGTGCGTCTGCCCTTTTTGTTGTAGGCAACTCTTCATAATTTTTTTTGGACAAATTGAAATAGAGTTTGGCGATTTTTAAGCGGTGTTGGCGGCTCTAATGCATTGTTTGTGTTATCATCTATGGAGTTTTTGAAGATTGTCATCTGACTAATAATTTTTCGGCGTGCGCAGCGTTGAAAGGAGATTGGAATCCTTGTTTTTTAAACTTTGGTTCTATCAATGTTGCGACCACATGTAATTGGTAAACATAATGATGTCGTCACTGATGTATTGGACGACACCTGGCGCGTAGCAGTTTCAAATGGAGCTAGTAACTCTGATAGGTCCGATAGGATGCCCAATTCGTCCACAGTAAATGGTTGTGGCGCTTTTGACGTAGTTAAAAAAAACTTTGCCGATAGCTTCATGCGTTTTCAAAATCCTTTCTATCATATGAAATACACTGTTCCATCGAGTAGGAACTTCCTGTTTCAAACTATATTTTGTTTTGCCATCTTGGTAGTCTTTAAGCTTTTTATATGCTATAGAACTGGATTTAAAATATGTCACGGTGCTTTTACATTTAGCAAGTACAGCGGCTAAACAATCTATCTTTGTTTGTTTGTTGGCAACACGGCAGTTTGCAGCTTAAACTGATTGGAGATGAATTTGCACGTTGCAGTTATAAACGATTCATTTGCCTGAGATGTCCAGAGATCCGTGGTAATAGCACAAGAATCTATTTTTCGTAATATTTCCATTAATTTAATTGATTTTTTTTTGAACTGCTCTGCCATAAACACATTTTTTAATGTCTTGCGACATGGTAATTTATTTCGCGGATCAAAAACATTTAGCATGTTCCGAAATCCAGTGTCTTCGACAACTGAAAAAGGACGCATATCTGTGGCTATGTATCTCATAACAACGTTGTCAAGTTCAGTTTTTCGACCGCAATTTGAATAATAGTTTGTGCTGACAAAAGCATCAATATTTGATGAAGACATCGGTAAATCTGCAACATTTACTGTTGGATGGACACGCTTTAAATGATCAAAGAGATTGGACGTGTTTCTACTTGTTTTATACACTTTGTCGCAAAAGGTAGACTTTGCCGACTTTCCATCTTCGGATTTTGCGAAAAAAGACCATACTTTTGATTTTCCAATCCTCGGTCTTTTAACTGCATTATTTTCCTCATCTGAGCTGTTTATTTCTGCTGCGCTATTTTCTACAAATACACACATACACAAATACATAAATACGACTGATTATAAGCACATATAAAGTAAAATTTATAATTACCTTTTCTTTTGAGATTCACTAAGTATTTCTCCATGCTTAGAGCCACCAACTCACACCAATTTAACTTTATCTAGAATGGTAAAAATGTAGAATTATTGGAAAGTTTAAATATTAAATTATTTTCATATTTCTTACCTTTTTACCTCGTGCTTTCCGCCAATTTAAGTGATGTAAAAAATTCTCCGCACTTTCGATAGCAAAAAACAATCGATTGTGGCGCAAAAAGTAAATATTCGATACCTCGATAGTGCCATCGATAGTTTCCCAGCTCCACTACACAGCAGTACTTTCATGATGTGCGTAAAGTTAGCGACGGTCTGTTAATGTCGAGTTAGCGACGGTCGAACGAATTGTTAACTTTTTTTGATTTTTTTGTTTTCAAATATTTAGTTATTAACTAATTTTTTTGAACCAAATAAAGTTTAAATTTATAAATAATAGCATTATCTATTGTTTTCAATCATTTTTATCCAGTTTCAGTTATTGCAAATAGCATAATTTTGACCATAAAAAAATCAGCTCCCCACATTTTGGAGTATATTTTCAGTCACAGAAATTGTCAAGCAATGCACGATATCTCAGACTATGCTCCACGTATTCAAGAATAGGTCCACCAAATTTAAGCAAAATCTATAACAACGTTTTTGAGAAAATCGCTTATCAGTGGGGTCACCTATGGATTTGCCCCATACAAAAACAGTCCCAAAAATTTTGCATTGCCACTGTTAAGCAAATAACTCGACTCATAGGAATTGTCAAGCAATGCACGATATATCAAATTAAGCCCCACATATTCAGTGATAACTCAGCCAAATTTAAGCAAAATCTATAACAACGTTTTGGAGAAAAACCCCAAAATGTATGGGTGCCTTGCTTGGCTGAAAATTACTGATAAGGAAGGCGCCAACTCCGAAATCGGAACCAGTGTAGAGAACCAGTCGCCAGAATTAGTTCTGCCAATAACCGCGAACATTTGAACTTAAGCAACATCATTTATTTTGCATATAATATCACAAATTGCAATTAAATAATGAAATAAATGAAATTCTAATTTATCAATATATTCGTTATAGTTTAGCGATTGTTTCAAAAGTTCAAAAATTCATAGTAAATCGCTATTCTGCCGTGTGTCCATATGGAATCTACCTAAATTTATATATAAATTGCAAAACTCTAACCTCGTGTCAAGAAATGCACGGCAGAGCATTCAATTAAGCATAATTTTATATGTCTTCTGACAAAATTTGATCAAAATCTATAATAGGGAATTTGAGAAAATCAATACATATTTTGTCAATAGAATCAACATCAATAAATCAAAATTAACCGAGTTCAGCTATCGACTAATATAAACATGCTGCAAGGGATGGAAAAAAACCGTCGCTAACTTTTTTTGAATTGTCAAGCAATGCACGGTAGTTCATTAGATTAAGCAAAATTTTCTATATCTCCTATGAAAATTTCCTCAAAATCTAGAATAGGGATTTCGAGAAAATTCAATTTTTATAGATTTTGATCAAATTTTGTCAGAAGACATATAAAATTATGCTTAATTGAATGCTCTGCCGTGCATTTCTTGACACGAGGTTAGAGTTTTGCAATTTATATATAAATTTAGGTAGATTCCATATGGACACACGGCAGAATAGCGATTTACTATGAATTTTTGAACTTTTGAAACAATCGCTAAATTATAACGAATATATTGATAAATTAGAATTTCATTTATTTCATTATTTAATTGCAATTTGTGATATTATATGCAAAATAAATGATGTTGCTTAAGTTCAAATGTTCGCGGTTATTGGCAGAACTAATTCTGGCGACTGGTTCTCTACACTGGTTCCGATTTCGGAGTTGGCGCCTTCCTTATCAGTAATTTTCAGCCAAGCAAGGCACCCATACATTTTGGGGTTTTTCTCCAAAACGTTGTTATAGATTTTGCTTAAATTTGGCTGAGTTATCACTGAATATGTGGGGCTTAATTTGATATATCGTGCATTGCTTGACAATTCCTATGAGTCGAGTTATTTGCTTAACAGTGGCAATGCAAAATTTTTGGGACTGTTTTTGTATGGGGCAAATCCATAGGTGACCCCACTGATAAGCGATTTTCTCAAAAACGTTGTTATAGATTTTGCTTAAATTTGGTGGACCTATTCTTGAATACGTGGAGCATAGTCTGAGATATCGTGCATTGCTTGACAATTTCTGTGACTGAAAATATACTCCAAAATGTGGGGAGCTGATTTTTTTATGGTCAAAATTATGCTATTTGCAATAACTGAAACTGGATAAAATGATTGAAAACAATAGATAATGCTATTATTTATAAATTTAAACTTTATTTGGTTCAAAAAAATTAGTTAATAACTAAATATTTGAAAACAAAAAAATCAAAAAAAGTTAACAATTCGTTCGACCGTCGCTAACTCGACATTAACAGACCGTCGCTAACTTTACGCACATAGTACTTTCCACTAGTAAGTTACAGAATGAGAAAAATCATTCTCCAGAAAACATTGCAAATACTTTATGTGCAGTGTTTATTGAATGGGATGTTATGGGCAAAATTACAGCCGTTGTTACCGATAGCGCACGAGCAATGATAAATGCATGTGAGATATTGCAAAAGACACGTGCCATGCTTTGCGCATGTTATTAATTTAATAGTTCAACAATGCCTGAATCAAGACAAAATAAAAGTTATTATGGAGAAATGCAAAAGTATTGTGGGATTTTTTAAGAAAAGCACAGTAGCTTACGCCAAGTTTAAAGATGCTCAAAGTACAAAGAAGCCATACAGCTTAAAGCAAGAATGTCCTACAAGATGGAATAGCGCATTCTATATGATTGAAAGAATTCTAAAAACAAATCATGCTATAAGCAGCGTTCTTCTTTCAACTCCAAAGGGGCTTGCGCCGTTTTCGACTGACGAAATTTTAATTTTAAAAGACTTACATATGTAAATATCAAAGAAGCTAACTTCGGCCGTACCGAAGTTCGTATACTCTTGCAGATTAATTGATTATTTTCTCCGTCATATCGGATTCAAGATATTTCAAAAATTGAAAATGTAAAATTTAAAAAAATTTGAAGCAAAAAAAAGAAACAGTAGAAAAAATTCGGGTTCGCCAACGGCCGCGATTGAACCTCCGCTCACGTCATTTCTAAAATTAATCTCTACCTACTGTGCTACCAAACTTATAAATCACAGCCTCGCTATTTTGGTATACATACATTGCAAGCGTCCAGCTTCTCGCTCTCTAAATTTTCTGACGAATTCTAGAAAACAACAACACAATACAAGTAGTTTTTTGTCTCTTTCTGTTTCGCACTCACCTTGTAGTTTTTTCAAGCACGTGTTCGCATATATGTTTGTACATATGTATGTTTGTATGTTTCCATGTATGTTGTTTGTGTATGCATATATAAAAGCAAATATAAACGTATTTAATTGGCTTCATATGCATACATACTGATGCTGATGGGGGTTGATTCATTGATTTTATTGATTTATGTCGGTGTTTATTACCGGATCTGATTCAACTGGTATGTTGCAAAAATGTAATTCTCATCTGTGTGCCAAATTTGGTTGAGATATCTCAACAAACAAAAAAGTTTTTCTCACAAGAACTGTTTTGAACAACCCACATTTTGACCGAAGTACCTCTGATCTTTCCTATTTTTCTATGACTTATAGTTGTCCGATCATACCAATCTTTAAACTTGATTTAGATAAATCATCAATGAAGAGAATGATATGACTTTTATTCACGTAGCTCAAAATTTAAGTTCGAAAAAGTGCGAAGAAACAGACAGACGGACAGACGGACATGGTCATATCGACACGGCTATTGATGCTGATCAAGATTATATATACTTTAAGGAGTGGGAAAATTTTCCTTCTTTAATATACCCTTTACCTTATGGTGTCCAAATTTAAACGCTGGAATCTTAATAAAAGATATTGCTTATGAATAGAGTGTGCCCATCAAACTATTCACTATCAAATTGACAAATTTAAAATTATAATACTTTCACAAATCTCAAGAGAGCAGGCAAATAAATGTATTTACATTTACTTCATTAAATATATGTACATATATTTACAATTACTGCAATATATGTATATACATATATTTACATTTACATAAATATATATGAATATACTTTATGGGGTCGGAAACGATTATTTCTATGCATTACAAACATCTGACCAATTGTATTATACCCTCTGCAAGGGTATAAAAATTTTATTGCAACCTTTTGAATGTGCAACATTGCAAACTTCTACGCGAACGTTGGTCACGGTATCATTATATATCTGCATAATTTGCAATTGTTAAAAAATGAACTTAAGACAGACGAAGGTCGCGAAAGTTGCGATTCCTTATTAGAGGGCATATCGCCCAGGCTACTTCAATATGAAAATCGCAATGTTCCTCGAGTGGCGACTTTGCTAGATCCTCGGTTTAAAAAAGAAGCGTTTCACTCATCATTCAACATCACTGAGGCTCGAAAACTCTTGGAAAACGAGCTTCCTTTTTTCAACGTACAGAAGTCTCGCCATTGCGACGAACCACGCCTGCCAACATCAACCTTCACATCGCAGACATCCCTTTTTCAATTTTGGGAAAAAAACAAAAGTTTGAAACATAAAACTAATAGAGTTGATTCCATTTTATCAATTCGTCAATATTTTAATCTAGACAATTTGGAATCAAACTCCAACCCTTGTAGTAAGATAGTAGTGGTACGTGGGTTCTTGCCCATACCCTTCCATAGCGGTAGTCCCACGACTCTAGGTGTTATAGGACCGTTGGGTCTGGGTTACACACGAAGATGTATGCTAAAGATTAGAGGCGTGCACTTCTAGCTATGCTCTAGCTAAGCTCGACGGATGGGGCGGGGTTCTTTCTTCACTCTAGACATACGCTCACTAAGAAAATTATAAGTGCACTAACGGAAGAATTAAATGGAAGATAAAATAAGGAACTAGTTTGAGCTAGTTGTGAGATACCTCACCAAAATCGTTTAGTTATGCAGGCGTTTCCTTGTTAGGTTAGCTATAGGTGTTAATTGCTAACCCATTCTGTACCCACCCTACCTTGGCAACTTCTGGAAATTCTAAGATGCCCCTAAACAAACTCCTACGCGATCAACTAGGTTATAAGGAACGACAGCATGTTTTTGCTAAGGCGACGGACTCCCCGATAATAGAGCTTACTCAAACATATTCATATTTCAATACACATTTTAATTTCAAATCTTAGTTTCATTGGTAGTTGCTTATTGCTAATGAAATTACAAACGAAGTTCAGTTATATTCGCATTATAAAAAGGAAATTTATATATAAAATAATAAGGAAGGAAAAGAAGCTCTAGCTCAAAGAATGGTTTATATGTATCAATCGATTCATATTTTACCTGTTGCAATTATTAAGACTAATTTATAATGATTAACTCAGTTTTATCCATCGGCGACATCGTTGGGCCCATCGATGTTGCATAGATGTTGGCTGTATTAGAACAATATTAGAACAATTGTCGCAATTCCGAACAATAGAGTTTACATACCTTGAGCATAGCGTTTCTTTTAAAGAAAACGGAGGAGGGGGATTTACTTTACTTATACCAGATTTACTTAAATTTAAACAAAATATATAACATTTCAATTGCTTAAGCTTTGCATTATTTAAACGGTGGTTCCGTAGAACAAAAAAAAAAAAATCAAATTATCATATCAAATAAGAATCAAATAGATGAATACAACCGATAAAGCAGAAGGCTTTAATGCCGATAGCAATAACAGAAAAGGTTACGAAATTATTGATAACGCCGTGATAGGTCGCAAAACAAATTGACTAAACTAATGAATACACTCTTAGTAAGTTAGGTTAAGTTGATAAAGAATTGAACATGACTTATTAATGCGTGGGTGGAGCACATGGTTTTAGGTTAAGGAGGCGTGGTCCCACTAAATTGTACAAAAAAAAACTCCAAGTTGTAAATTAATTTCACATGGTCTGCTCTTATGGATATAGACTCTGTCTAGATTTTCCTATTCCAAGAAAATGTTTTCTAAGCTGCCTACCAAACTTGTGTAAGGAGCTTAGATAAACGGGCGCGCCGCTAGTCGCAATCATAAAAGGTGCTACACACATGGACGCATCCATGTGGCGCTGTGAAACATCACTTATTACTTACTTACTTACTTATTAATAACTAATAATTATGTATGAATAATAAAATATTACCTGGGCCAGATATGTATATATTTTAGAGAAATCAATTAACGCACTTTTCTTTTGTTTATGCACTTTTGAGGAAATAAATTTTCAAACATGCATAATTAATAAAACATGTGCCACGTGTCTTTTCTTTTTCTTTTCTTTGCCAATAATTATTGGTTTCAACAAAATATTTAAACGTTTAGTCAGCTTCAGAGTTAAAATTGAAATAAACGAGTGCCTGTACCAAAAATTAAAATCAAGACAACTAAAACGAAAAATGCTCAAATATATCGGATCTTTTCCTTGTTCCCTTTATGCTTTGCTTTTGCCTTTGCTTTGAAGTGAGAGAGTAAGAACCGTATTACTTGTTGTCACAGGCGCAGTTTGTAAGAGGGTTAGAACATAACGAAAGTGTAAAAGAATGAAAGAAACTTTAACCCTTATGGCGTCTAACATTTTCTCTTTGCTGAGTATAAATAAATTATTACTGATGTACAGAGGCCACTACACCCTTTAGATTATTGGAAGGTTGTATTTTACTTGTCGATTCCAGCGTTTAAATATGTTTAATAATTAAATTTTATTATTATAGATCTCATCAGATAAAGCATTTCAAGATTGCTGTAAAAAATATTTTTGTGTTCCAGCAACTTCGACTGAAAGCGAACGTATGTTCAGTAAGGCTGGAATCATAGTAAGCGAGAAGAGAAGTTCGCTTAAGTTTAAGCATGTTGACATGCTTCTGTTTATAAATTGTAACAAGTGGATCTCTGAATAGCAATGATTGTTTTATAGTATTAAGTTGAAAGATTGAATTTCTGTTTTGTAGTATTAAGTTTGAAAAAAATTAATTTTCTGTTTTATAGTTTTAAGTGTGGAAAAAGGATGTTTTTTTTAATAAAGATTTATACATATATATATATATATATATAGAAAATCAAAAGTGTACTATATTACTTCGATGTAGTATCGATACATCGATGTGGCCAAACATCGATGTTTCAGCAGCTCTACTGGCGACTAATTCTCTACACTGGTTCCGGTTTCGGAGTTGGTGCCGTCGTTATCAGTGATTTTGATCCAAGGGAGGCACCCATACATTTTGGGGCAATGAAATTTTTTTGTCTGTGTTTGTATGGCGCAAATCCATAGATGACCCAACTGATAAGCGATTTTCTCAAAAACGTTGTTTTAGATTTTGATAATATTTGGTAGAGCTATTGTTGAATATGTGGAGCACAATCTGAATGGAAATATACTCCAAAATGTGTGCAGCTTATTATTTGATGGTCAAAATTGTGGTATTTACAATGACTGAAACTGGATAACAGTTAATGAAAACAAAAGATAATGCTATTATTTGTAAATTTGAACTATATTTGTTTCAAAACAGTTAGTTAACAGCTAAGTATTTGAAAACAACAAATTTTTTTAAATTTAACATTGCGTTAACAGCGGCCGTCGCTAGCTTGACATTAACAGACCGTCGCTAACATGACGGATATTGCAAATGATCTCCAGTAAATAAATACAGTCAGCACACCATTTATTCAAACTAGATATAAAAAAAAATTAAGCAAAATGATTTATGTATTTTTTTTCTTAACTAATCGAAAAAACAAAAACAAAAAAAAAATTAATAACATAAAAATCTTACAAACTAATCAAATAATAACCTTTCTTTCGCAAACAATTTTTTCATACGGTGCACATTACCCATATTTTTATGACGAAAATTACCCATCACAAATGTTTTTTAATATTTAGTTTTGAGACACTTGCGTGTAAGTTCTCCTCCAAAGTACTTTTGTACACATGCTGCTCAATGAAGACCATTCTACCAGCTCCAGCTGCGGATATACAGCCCCAAACCAATATTTTTCCCCCGCCATGCTTTCCGGTGAGAATGATATTGTTTTCCTTCATGGATTCATTCACTTTTTGCCATACTGTTGGTGATCTGTCATGTGCAAAAATGTTGAATATGGACTCAACACTAAGTGCAAATATTGAAAATATTTTTTTCTGATCTGTCATGTGCAAAAATGTTAAATATGGACTCAACACTAACTAAGTACAAATATTGAAAATATTTTTTTATATAATATAGTCAACCGACTCTGATAAAACTTAAAGACACATTAATAGGTGTATTAAACTAACAAATATTAAATTTCGTGGCATTCGGTCGAAAAACAACAGATTTATTAAAGATAAACCTTATTCACGACCGATCGTGAATATGGAAGCTATATAATAAAGCCGTCCGATCGGGATAATTCCGAGATATGCAATGTCTGCAGCAAAAAGAAGCCTATGTTGAAAATTTCAGCTCTGTAGCTATTATGGTCTCGGAGGAGAAGCTGTTGATCCAGACAGACGGACAGACGGACATGGTCATATTGACTCGGCTATTCATGCTGATCAAGAATATATATACTTTATATAGTCGGAGATGCTTCCTTCTGTGCGTTGCAAACTTCTGACCAAAATTAATATACCCTCTGCAAGGGTATAAAAACATTTGTAATGGATAATATTAATCAAGGTATGTAGAATGTCAATACTGCACGAAATTTCAATTTGTATATATTAATTGTTTTTTGTTTTTGTGTAATAATTGTTTATGGCTTAAAATAAAGAAAACTTAACCCATGTGTGCGTCTATTGTGTAGTGGAAACTACCTTTCTGTGAATTTCTGCGAACTTGTAATTATGGTAAATTACAGCTCAAAGTATGTATTAAATTATGTTATGATTACTTTTTCCGAGGTAAATTTATATTATCATTTATTTCAGCCAAGTTTGACTTCTGCCGCACCTCGCTTTTGGAAGTTTGGGCGAAAAATAATTGAAAGGCTTCTACAATTTCGAGCTGGATCTTTGAGCAAGTTAGTGGAAGTTTTATGAGCGATAAAAGCGTAGCTGAAATTAACAAAAAAGTCAAGAGCTTTGAACTTTACTTGAGACAAAACTATTTGAAATGCTCTTATAATCTGAAGGTATTTAAAGTAAAACACTCAAAATGGCTTTCAATGCCCGTGGTTATCTTATTGGATAAATTGGATTTAAAAACAACATCAGATAATAAAGGGGGACGACCATATTTATCATATGATGCAGCAGGGGCACGTCTGAAACGGAAGATGGCATCGGAACTTGCAGAAGTTGCAGATGACACAAATCTTCTGTTGCATGCGGCTGCTTGTTCTGCAAGAAAATCAAACGGAACTGATGCAGCTTTTGTTCTGTCGCGCCCAATGTTTACTCCAAGTGGACCTAGTGAAATAAGAAAAAAAATTGCTGCTAAGGAACCCATACCTCTAACTTCGCACGAAGCCTTAGCGCATTTGCTTGAGAGCTCGCTAAGCAAAAAACAATACAATGATATGCGAGATCTTAAAAAAAAAAAAAACTCTGATATATTCCCATACTAGCACAGAGATCAAGAAGCTAAATCGCTATTAAGACCCAAGGGATACTGATATTACAGACGAAGTTTCCCTACAAGAACTTTTGAATCATACGGTCAGTTGAATCGTTCTTATGCAAGAAGAGCTATGTATGTATTTTTAAATTTGGAGAATATTGCGAGTGTCGTGTTAATACTAAGCTATGGATTTAGCATGTATAAACAAAGATACGAAACAAATGAGCCAGATTCGCTTGACCACTGTTTGTTCGTAACGACCGTCATACCGCTCAATTTAATAGATAGCTCTAATACAGTTTTCTGGCTAAATAGAACTCCTCAATTTTGTAGGCCTTTCAAGATTTCGCTAAAGAAACCAAAGATTACGTTCTAATTGAGAAGGCTAATTTAGACAAACAAATAATGGAACTTTTGCCTTTCACTTTCACATTTAGCAATAAAAAAACAATCACAGTGTTCTATAATCTTCGTATGACTCTTATAAACGGAAAAGTATTAAATTTTTTAACTGGAACAAAATCCTATCAACTTTGTCCAATATGTGGTGCTGGTCCTAAACAGTTTATGAAGGTCAATGATATGAGCTCTTTGAAATTTAAACCTAATCCTAAGAGCATTATTTATGGAATGATGGCAACACTGCGAGGAGGGCGTTTTCAAATGCAAAATTATTTTGGGAAAAAAACAAAAGTTTGAAACATAAAACTAATAGAGTTGATTCCATTTTATCAATTCGTCAATATTTTAATCTAGACAATTTGGAATCAGGAATTTGGAAGTTGTTCCAGCAACTTCGACTGAAAGCGAACGTATGTTCAGTAAGGCTGGAATCATAGTAAGCGAGAAGAGAAGTTCGCTTAAGTTTAAGCATGTTGACATGCTTCTGTTTATAAATTGTAACAAGTGGATCTCTGAATAGCAATGATTGTTTTATAGTATTGTTGAAAGATTGAATTTCTGTTTTGTAGTATTAAGTTTGAAAAAAATTAATTTTCTGTTTTATAGTTTTGAGTGTGGAAAAAGGATGTTATTTTTAATAAAGATTTATACATATATATATATATATATAGAAAATCAAAAAATGTACTATATTACTTCGATGTAGTATCGATACATCGATGTGGCCAAACATCGATGTTTCAACAGCTCTACTGGCGCCTAATTCTCTACACTGGTTCCGGTTTCGGAGTTGGTGCCGTCGTTATCAGTGATTTTGAACCAAGGGAGGCACCCATACATTTTGGGGCAATGAAATTTTTTTGTCTGTGTTTGTATGGCGCAAATCCATAGATGACCCAACTGATAAGCGATTTTCTCAAAAACGTTGTTTTAGATTTTGATAATATTTGGTAGAGCTATTGTTGAATATGTGGAGCACAATCTGAATGGAAATATACTCCAAAAGGTGTGCAGCTTATTATTTGATGGTCAAAATTGTGGTATTTACAATGACTAAAACTGGATAACAGTTAATGAAAACAATAGATAATGCTATTATTTGTAAATTTGAACTATATTTGTTTCAAAACAGTTAGTTAACAGCTAAGTATTTGAAAACAACAAATTTTTTTAAATTTAACATTGTGTTAACAGCGGCCGTCGCTAGCTTGACATTAACAGACCGTCGCTAAGATGACGGATATTGCAAATGATCTCAAGTTAATAAATACAGTCAGCACACCATTTATTCAAACTAGATATAAAAAAAAATTAAGCAAAATGATTTATGTATTTTTTTTCGTAACTAATCGAAAAAAACAAAAACAAAAAAAAATTAATAACATAAAAATCTTACAAACTAATCAAATAATAACCTTTCTTTCGCAAACAATTTTTTCATACGGTGCACATTACCCATATTTTTATGACGAAAATTACCCATCACAAATGTTTTTTAATATTTAGTTTTGAGACACTTGCGTGTAAGTTATCCTCCAAAGTGATCAATGAAGACCATTCTACCAGCTCCAGCTGCGGGTATACAGCCCCAAACCAATATTTTTCCCCCGCCATGCTTTCCGGTGAGAATGATATTGTTTTCCTTCATGGATTCATTCACTTTTTGCCATACTGTTGGTGATCTGTCATGTACATAAATGTTGAATATGGACTCAACACTAACTAAGTACAAATATTGAAAATATTTTTTTATATAATATAGTCAACCGACTCTGATAAAACTTAGTGGACACATTAATTGGTGTATTAAACTAACAAATATTAAATTTCGTGGCATTCGGTCGAAAAACAACAGACTTATTAAAGATAAAACTTATTCACGACCGATCGTTCATATGGAAGCTATATGATAAAGCCGTCCGATCGGGATAATTCTGCAGCAAAAAGAAGCCTATGTTGAAAATTTCAGCTCTGTAGCTATTATGGTCTCGGAGGAGAAGCTGTTGATCCAGACAGACGGACATGGTCATATTGACTCGGCTATTCATGCTGATCAAGAATATATATACTTTATATAGTCGGAGATGCTTCCTTCTGTGCGTTGCAAACTTCTGACCAAAATTAATATACCCTCTGCAAGGGTATAAAAACATTTGTAATGGATAATATTAATCAAGGTATGTAGTATGTCAATACTGCACGAAATTTCAATTTGTATATATTAATTGTTTTTTGTTTTTGTGTAATAATTGTTTATGGCTTAAAATAAAGAAAACTTAACCCATGTGTACGTCTATTGTAGAGTGGAAACTACCTTTCTGTGAATTTCTGCGAACTTGTAATTATGGTAAATTACAGCTCAAAGTATGTATTAAATTATGTTATGATTACTTTTTCCGAGGTAAATTTATATTATCATTTATTTCAGCCAAGTTTGACTTCTGCCGCACCTCGCTTTTGGAAGTTTTGGGCGAAAAATAATTGAAGGCTTAGCGCATTTGCTTGAGAGCTCGCTAAGCAAAAAACAATACAATGATATGCGAGATCTTAACAAAAAACAAAACTCTAATATATATTCCCAAGCTACCACAAAGATCAAGAAGCTAAATCGCTATTAAGACCCAAGGGATACTGATATTACAGCCGAAGTTTCCCTACAAGAACTTTTAAATCATACGGTCAGTTGAATCGTTCTTATGCAAGAAGAGCTATGTATTTTTAAATTTGGAGAATATTGCGAGTGTCGTGTTAATACTAAGCTATGGATTTGATGGATCCACGGGACAAAGCATGTATAAACAAAGATACGAAACAAATGAGCCAGATTCGCTTGACCACTGTTTGTTCGTAATGACCGTCATACCGCTCAATTTAATAGATAGCTCTAATACAGTTTTCTGGCTAAATAGAACTCCTCAATTTTGTAGGCCTTTCAAGATTTCGCTAAAGAAACCAAAGATTATGTTCTAATTGAGAAGGCTAATTTAGACAAACAAATAATGGAACTTTTGCCTTTCACTTTCACATTTAGCAATAAAAAAACAATCACAGTGTTCTATAATCTTCGTATGACTCTTATAAACGGAAAAGTATTAAATTTTTTAACTGGAACAAAATCCTATCAACTTTGTCCAATATGTGGTGCTGGTCCTAAACAGTTTATGAAGGTCAATGATATGAGCTCTTTGAAATTTAAGCCTAATCCTAAGAGCATTATTTATGGAATGATGGCAACACTGCGAGGAGGGCGTTTTCAAATGCAAAATTATTTTGGGAAAAAAACAAAAGTTTGAAACATAAAACTAATAGAGTTGATTCAATTTTATCAATTCGTCAATATTTTAATCTAGACAATTTGGAATCAAACTCCAACCCTTTAGATTATTGGAAGGTTGTATTTTACTTGTCGATTCCAGCGTTTAAATATGTTTAATAATTAAATTTTATTATTACAGATCTCATCAGATAAAGCATTTCAAGATTGCTGCAAAAAATATTTTTGTGTTCCAGCAACTTCGACTGAAAGCGAACGGATGTTCAGTAAGGCTGGAATCATAGTAAGCGAGAAGAGAAGTTCACTTAAGTTTAAGCATATTGACATGCTTCTGTTTATAAATTGTAACAAGTGGATCTCTGAATAGCAATGATTGTTTTATAGTATTAAGTTTAAAGATTGAATTTCTGTTTTGTAGTATTAAGTTTGAAAAAAATTAATTTTCTGTTTTATAGTTTTGAGTGTGGAAAAAGGATGTTATTTTTAATAAAGATTTATACATATATATATATATATAGAAAATCAAAAAATGTACTATATTACTTCTATGTAGTATCGATACATCGATGTGGCCAAACATCGATGTTTCAGCAGTTCTACTGGCGACTAATTCTCTACACTGGTTCCGGTTTCGGAGTTGGTGCCGTCGTTATCAGTGATTTTGATCCAAGGGAGGCGCAAATCCATAGATGACCCAACTGATAAGCGATTTTCTCAAAAACGTTGTTTTAGATTTTGATAATATTTGGTAGAGCTACTGTTGAATATGTGGAGCACAATCTGAATGGAAATATACTCCAAAATGTGTGGAGCTTATTATTTGATGGTTAAACTTGTGGTATTTACAATGACTGAAACTGGATAACAGTTAATGAAAACAATAGATAATGTTATTATTTGTAAATTTGAACTTTATTTGTTTCAAAACAGTTAGTTAACAGCTAAGTATTTGAAAACAAAAATTTTTCAAATTTAACAGCGGCCGTCGCTAGCTCGACATTAACAGACCGTCGCACAGTGGGGCCATCGCTCATTTCGCTTGTCAAAAATCATATCTTCTAAAGTAGTAAAGCGATTTTGAAAATTTAAAAAGCATTTGATAGCTGATTCCTTAAGCTTCAAATTGAGTTGTTGCCGAAGGTACCACTTGCGCGGGTTACCTTGATATTCAAGGTCAAAGTTGAAAAATATTTCTAGGCATATTTTACCCTTATAATTCGCTTAAAAAAACGCTTTTTTGATCACAAATTAACTTTGTTTTTAAATTTAATGATTAAAACAGATTTTTTAATGTTTTCTTTTGATTTATTATTCAAATTGCGAAAAAAAAAAAATTTTTTATTATTTTTTTTAGGTTATTTTATATTAATGGCTCATTTTCATTTTACACATACGCTACTGGCAAATTTGCATGCGCTCTTGTACCTGGAACGCGTTTTTACGCCAGGTTGCATTGGTTTTCTCGATTTTTGGCAAATTTCCGCAAAAATGCGCAAGACTACACTATATAGGTCTGAAAGGTGAATATTCCCTCTATCACGTGTATATAATTTCATCGTGCATCTCGGTGCATCTCTGTTGATTCAACTCCACCAAAGTTTAAAAAATGCGATAATTTAATGTTTTTTTGAAACATCTCCAATTTACTCAATATTTAAAATTTGATTAAATTTTTTACTACATATATATAAAAATTGATATACTTTTCAAAAAAATATTTAAGATAAGTTGGTTCATTCGGCCAATATCCCGTTTCAAAGTTGCAAGTTTTCCTAAAAATTGTACATTTTTTTCAAACATGAAAGATGTCTCCACTTTGAGACGATGTAGCACCCATAATTCTTATCCGATTTCAAAAAATATTTTGGATCCATAAGTTCTGAAGTATTATCTGTCGATTTCATTATTCACTTTTCCCCAACGCGATAGTGAAAAAAATGATTTTTGGTCAGCTATTCGGGCAAAGGCCCCACTGTGCGCCGTCAAAACAGTACCGCACTTGTTCAGCATAAATCTCTCTTGTCCAGCATCAGTATGTACATATGTATGTATGTGTATGCAGCCAATTAAATACGTTTATATGTGCTTTTATATATGCATACACAACCACATAAATAGAGTGTTGGTAGCGGGGGCTGCGTCACTTCGACGTTGGTCTGTGCTGTTTCTGTAGTAGGCTGCATTATTACGATGTTTGGTTGGGGTTGTGAATGTGGCTTCCTAAACTTTGCGAAATATAACATAATGGGATTATTGATTATGTACTTAGAATACGGAAAAATGATTAAACATATGATTACAATAATTGTGATTAATACACAGATAAAAATGTTATTCTTAATTATAATCTTATCAATATCTTCGTGTTTGAGAACTTTTATTTTTGTTATTTCTAATGGTGGATATAATGGTGTTAGGTCAATTTCGGGTACTAAATTATTCTCGCTAATGTAACATCATTTATTTATAATCAACATTGGCTTATTTTAATAAGTTTCTTTCCTTGAATCTTCAAATCAGTATATGTTGGTTGACTATTTTGTGTGGAAGATAAGTTCCATGTTACAATGGTATTTGGTTCGACATACATATCTTATTGATTCAATAGTGGTAATTCTTTTGAAATTACAAATCGGATTTGTATGCAATAAAATTTTTGATATGCATTCGTCTTTAATTTGTTTATTTTCTTTATTGCAAATTTTATTTTCATGCCCGAAATAGGATGTTGTGCTTGTGTGATCGAGTTGGTACCCATTGTGATCGGGGTATGGGATAATTTTTACTGTGTTAATGAGCTGGTAATTAACAGGAATGTGAGATATGATTAGTATGGTGTTATCCTGGTGATTGACCCAAGTGGATGTTTTTATTAGTAAGATGTTACGGTTATTAACGCTGTCTAGTTTGTCGTAACTTAGTAAATTTGGGTTAAATATTCCTAGTCTTGATAATTGCATTCCCATTTCGATGTCTTTTATGTATTCCGTGAATTGTAATAATTTATAGGTGAGGGTGTCTATTTGATTACGATTGTTTTCAAAATTTTCTATTCTTTTCATACCATCGTTGATTTGAGTTATTATGTCGTTTACTTCATGTACTTGAATAGAATTGCGTGCAACGTTCTCGATTTTTTGGTGAATTCAATTCGGTCATTTTCATCAAGTGTACCGAACAAGAACTTATATGCTGAGCCGACTATGTTTAATAATCCTCTTTTTTGTCTATTTGTGTGGTGAAAGGTTATGCCATTTAGTTCTTGTCTCAATTTTTTGTATAAGTAATTTAGTTGAGGTGCATGGATATGATTTGGAATTGTTTTACTGAAATATTCACTAATTATTTCTATTTCGGTTAAATTAATACTTAAGCAATGATGTTCAAAACTTGATGGTAGTTCCAAGGGTTTGTCAGAAAATAGAAGGTATCCGTGGTCTGTTTCCAAATTGTTTATCTGGATTTGTTGGGCGTAGCATGTGGTGAGCAGCATGAATAACAATGTGTAGCAGGCATACGGTTAAGACAGGTTCCACAGAGCATGTGGATCCTCATATCAGTGCAATTGATATACCCTTCTCCCTTAGTCCTAAGTAAATAATATAAAAGGAGTTATGTACATCTCACTCATCTAGTTATAAGTTCCACAACAATATACATACATTAGAGTAAGCTAGAATAAGATGATGAAATAAAACACTTCTTGAAAGTTCACCAAACCTACCAGACGTGTGCCTAAAAATGTTATTGTGAACCAGGGACCTGTGGAGTTTGGATTTTATTTATTTTCTTTTTATACCCTTGCAGAGTCGATATGACCATGTCCGTCTGTCCGTCTGTCTGTTTCTACATACTTAATCGATCTTAAATTTTGCGCTACGTCAATAAAAGTCATATCATTCTGTCCGTTGATGATGCAAGCAAATCAAGTTTAAGATTGGTAGGATCGGACAACTATAAGTTGTAGAAAAATAGGAAAGATCAGAGGTACCTCGGTCAAAATGTGAGTTGTTCAAAACAGTTCTTGTGAGAAAAACTTATTTGTTTTTTAAAGATATCTCAACCAAATTTGGCACATAGATGACTACTTTTACACCTTACCAGCAAGTTTGATTCAGATCGGATAATAAACCCCGACATAAATCAATAAAATCAATAATCAACCCCCATCAGAAAAAGTATGTTTTTGTAAGAAAAAACTTGTTTTTTAAGATATCTCAACCAAATTTGGTGAACAGATGAGAATTATACTTTTACATCATACCAGTAAGTTTGAATCAGATCGGATAATAAACACCGACATAAATCAATAAAATTAATGAATCAACCCCCATCAGCATCATTATGTATGCATATGCAGCCAATTAAATACGTTTATATTTGCTTTTATATACATATGCGTACACAAACAACATACATGAAAACATACAAACATACATACATACATATATGCGAACACGTGATTGAAAAAACTACAAGCTGAGTGCGAAACAGAAAGGGACATAAAACTATTTGTATTGTGTTGTTGTTTTCTAGACTTCGTCAGAAACTTTAGAGAGCGAGAAGCTGGACGCTTGCAATGTATACCGAAATAGCGAGACCCTGAATTTAAAGTTTGGTAGCGCAATAGGTAGAGATCGATTCTAGAAGTAAAATGAACGAAGGTTCAATTCCCGGCCGTTGGCAAACTCGAATTTTTTCTTACTGTTTCTTTTTTTGGTTCAAATTTTTTTTAAATTTTATATTTCCAATTTTTAAAATATCTTGAATCCGATATGACGGAGAAAGTAATCAATTAATCTGCAAGGGTATACAAACTGGTTTTAATTATGCGAATTTTTTCATTTATTGTTTTGTGTGAGCGTTCAACATCTGCTATGCCAGTTTTTGCGGTGTTGAGTTGTAATTCGATATCTTCACTGTTAAGCCAACGCTTGAGTGCTAGGCTAGAGAATGCGCCGTCTCTGTCGGTTTTTAATATTTTGGGTTTGCCTAGTTGGTTGAATATGCGCATCAGTGCGTTTTGGCATTCTATCCAATCTTTGGTTTTTATTTGTTCGAGGGTGGCAAATTTTGAATAAATGTCTATGCAGCTTATGTAGTGTTTTCCTTCTGATGAATAAATATCTGCTACGAATTTTTCGCGACAATGCACAGTGGGCCAGGCTGCCCATCTAGCGGAACTTTAGTAGCAACTTGCGTAAATGAAGACATATTCCATTGAAAATTGCAATGGTCAGGTTTGGGAGTAATTTTCATTGGCATCTCAGTTTTACGGTGTTCATTCTTGTCAAGCTTACAAATGTGGCATTCGTTTATTATGTTTTTGATGAGAAGTTGGCTATTGGGAAAATAATGTTTCATTAAAGAGTTTTGACATTTTTTGGGTGAAGCAATTTTTCGTGCGTGGTCAATACTAATTCCTTAAATTCAGCATAGGAAGATAAATTTCTGAGCAAAGTGAGGCTTCGATAAATTTTTGTATGGCTTGTATTTATTATTGCTTTGTGTGCGCTTTGAATAATTTCGAAGTCTGCATCACTATCTATGTGAAGTACGCTGGTTTTGTAGCAGAAATGGTTGATTAGATATTCTCGTGTCATTGTATCGTATGAAATATGAGTTATTTGCTTTTTAAAGTAGTTTTCCTGTTTTATGTTTGGTGGGCCTTTAGAAAATATAATCTTTGTCTTTGAAACGTGTTATTTGGTTTCTCGGTGATAAAGATTAAGGTGCTATTGTCTTCGTCGGAACTATGTTGTGTTTGTTCGTTAAAATATGCTTGCTCTATTTTTATTCGCGATAGGGCGTCAGCCACATAATTCTCTTTTCCTTTTATGTACTTTATAAAATCGTACTCCGATAGCTTAACTCTCCTTCTGGTTAATTTTGAATTTGGCTTTTTCATTTTATACAACCAACAAAGTGGTTGATGATCGCTGGCTATTTCAAAGTGTCGTCCCAATAAATAATGACGGAAAGTATTAGTAGCCCAAACGATGGCAAGTAATACCTTTTCTATTGCGTTGTAATTAATTTCATGTTCGTTTAGTGTTCGGCTAATATAACTGAGTGGGTGTCCAACCTGCGAAAGGACAGCTCCAATAGCTACATTACTCGCATCGGTTGTAAGGACGAATTTGCGGTCAAAATCAGGTAATTTTAAAATTGGGTCATTCGAAATTAGTTGTTTCAATTTTTCAAAGGAAGTAATATATTCTGGGCCCTGTATATTTATTTTTGAGCCCTTTTTCAGTGCCTTTGTCAGTGGTTTGGCTATGTCTGCAAAATTAGGAATAAATTTTCGATAATAACCTGTAAGTCCTAGAAAAGATTTAATTTCTTTGACTTTGGTTGGGATGAGGTATTTTTGAATAGCTATTATTTTTTCTTGATTGGGTTTGATGCCGTTCTCCGTAATAACGTGTCCTAAGAAAATTGTTTCTTGTCTCAAAAATTCACATTTGTCTAATTGTAATTTGAGGTTGGCGCCTGCCAATCTTGCGAAGACAAGTTCAAGTGAATGTAGATGTTCGTCGAGAGAAGTGGAGAATACAATGATGTCATCCAGATGTACTAAGCAGTGTTTATTTAGTAAGGGACGGAGAACATTATTCATACAACGTTGGAAAGTTGCTGGTGCATTTTTAAGGCCAAATGGCATACGGAGATATTCATAATGACCGTATTTTGTGGAAAAAGCTGTTTTAGAAATTGAGTCTGCGTCCATTTTGATTTGGTGCAATCCTTTTGCAAGGTCTATTATAGTGAAATAATTACATCGTCCTAATTTTCCAAGGATTTCGTCTATGTTAGGGATCGGGTGTCTATAGCTTATAGTGATTTCGTTAAGTTTCCTGTAATCTATTACGATTCTGAATTTTTCCTTGCCTGATGCATCCTATTTCTTTGGGATAATCCAGACGGGGCTGGCGTATGGTGAATTGCTTATGCGTATAATTCCTTGACTGAGCATATCTTGTATTTGGTTTTCAACTTCCTGCTCAAAAGCTTGTGGGCAATTATGCAATTTAGAATAAATATGAGAATTGTGTGTAGTGTTTATAATATGTTTTTCTTGATTACTGAAGGTTAGATTATCGCCTTCTTTGTATTGTATATGTTGGTATTGATGGAGTAGCTTAATTAATTTTTTCTTTTCTTCATTATTCAAATGATCCAGTCTGAAAAGATTTGAATTTGTGTTGTCGGATTCGCAGTAATTACTATTACTATGGCTCTTAGTGGCGTTTGGTGTGCTGGATTTTTGCTGAAAAAGCAGTTATGGTTCATAGTGGGGATGAGAATTCGGATTGGATTTGTTTATTTCCGGTGTATTTATGTCTTGAATAGGAGATGGCTGTTGTTTAAGATTGGCTTGTGGAGCGATTCTGGTGAAATGATTTTGGTTTAATTCGCGATTTGTATTTTTCAGTTTATATTTTCTGTCGTATAATGTTACTGTCTGGTTTTTTAAGTCTATAATTGATTGTGCTTGAGTTAGCAATAAGAAGATCATAATCTGAAGAAAACTGATGTAAAAGAAATTCATTCTGAACTGGGAATAAATTGTTGGGTGGTACTGTAATATTTATTTATTTATCTTAGAGTTAGGACTAATTAAAATTAGTCGGAACTAAATTCTAATAAGAGCGCTGGCTGCTTGGGCCTTCGGCTTGACTTGTGTGTATTTACAGGGCAGTTTTTTAGTATGTGTTCTATGTTTTGGTCGGACGTTGAGTTGCAGTTTGGACAGGGTGTTATGTCGTTCGGGTTGATGTAGTGTTGTTGAGTGAATCTTGTGTGTCCTAATCTAAGTCTTAAAATTTTTATTTGGTCCGTCCGTGTTATGTCTTTTTGCTTAGTGTTTTTGAGGTAGTGCCCTGTGTGTATTCGATTGCTGTTTAACTGTTGGTACCATGTGTTGCAGCGATTTATGTTGTTTTTAAGTTTTTGGAATAGGTTATTTTTAAGGAATTTGTTTATATCGGTACAGTTAAAGTTGGGAGTGTAGTGGAGGGGGGAATTTATGGTGGATTTGGCGGTTTGGTCGGCAAGTTCGTTGCCTTTTATTCCACAGTGGCTGGGGATCCAGAAGATTTTTATTTTGGTGTTGGTTTTTGTTAGGATTGATCTTATTAGTGTGGGGTAGAAATTGTTGTTGTTGATGTTGCTTATAGATTTGATAGCTGATAAGGAGTCGGAGCATATTATGAAATTACCTTTCTTGCTTCTTGTTAGCTTAATTGCTTCGAGAATGGCTATCGTTTCTGCGGAGAGGATGGAGGAGTAGTGTGGTAGGATGCCTGTTTTTAGGATTGCAGTGTCGGTAGTTATGGCGAATGTGGCAGTTTTATGTTGCAGGGAGCCGTCTGTGAATATATATTTGTGTTGCGTGTGTTTGTCTTTATGTTCTAGGAACATTTTTTGGTATATTTCTGGTGATGTGTTGGGCTTACTAAAGTTGTGTAGGGAGATGTTGATGGTGGAAGGTGGAAATAGCCATGGGGGTGTGGTTGTTTGTTTGTTGGGTGGTGGAAGGTAGGGGATGTTGAGTTCTTTACAATATGATATGATGTTTTCTAATGTGGATTTTAGTTTCTTATTGTTTTGGTGTTTTATTTGATTGGTGAAATTGTAGATTGGAGACTTAGCGCTGTGGAGGATTGTTTTGGTACTGTAATATATTTTGTGACGGTGAGTGAGCCATTGCTGGTGTATATAATACATTCAGTGTCAACAACTGGTAAGTTAAACATATTGTGAGTCATCATGTTGACTGTAGATCCCGTATCAATTAAGCATTTAAGTTCTTTCCCTTTGTTTATGATTGATATGAATTGTTGGTTTCCGAGGCCGGTGGCCGAAAATTTTCTGCTTGTTCAACAAAAATTTTATTCGGGTCCTCTTTCTCAATTTCCTGTTGTTGTTGCCCGTAAGAGTAATCATAAAATTGTTGATCGTTTGGGATTTCGTATTGTTCTGGATAATTTTCATAATAATTAGGGTCGACTTCTTGGTTTCGTAGTTCTTCGGTACTCATTCTGCTTTGGCCACTGTTTGATGGTCTAATTCGTTTTGTGGGTTGATTTGGTATGTTAGGATGTGTATTGTAAGATGGGTGTTGGAGGTTATTTTGAATCGGTCCAAAACGGTTTTGGTCAAACACGTTCTGTCGTTGTGTATTGGGTCTGTATGAATACTGGTTAGGGACTAGTCCAAATTCTCTAGATTGAAAATTTTGAGTTGACTGAATGACTATACTTGTCAAGGAGGTGGTTGATTTTGAGGGAATTGGGGACTGGGTAAAGATAGATTTTGATTTGGTTGAAATAATGTAGGGTATCTTTGTGTTGTGTTAGTGGCTTGATTGATAGGTTTAAATGTTTTTTCGGGCATGAATTGCTTTTGAAACGATTTTTGCACATCATTAACATCTTCGATTACGCCTTTTTCTTGTAATAAATTTTTTAGTGTGCGTAAATCAGGGATATTTGAATTTACAATTCGCAAATAAATGTGTGTAGGCAATTTTTAGATTAAATTTTCAATACGTGAATTTATGAGTCTAGAGTAAAGGGCTAATTCATCTGCATTATTTTCTAATTCTAGCTTACTTATCAGTATTTGTCTGCGACGCTCTGCTTCTTCAAGAAAGACTCGCACGCTGCCTTTGTTACGTGTATTACGGAAGTTCTCCAATAGAATATGGTTGGGTGTTTGCGGCTTGTAGTTCAGGATAAGTTCATGACGAAGTTCAGTCCAGGTTGTTAGGTCGTTCACTCCAAGGGTACGCATAACATTTCCGCAAATGCTGCGCTCGATGTATCCAAGCATGACATGATTTTGTCTTGCGTCGTCGGTCGCGTAAAGAGTTTTGATGAAGTCGATTCGTTTAATAAAGGTGAATAGAGAATTGGGATTCCCATCAAATTTTTCGACGTTTCCAATTTGATTCACAGCTTGTGACAGGTTAGTTTCGGAGAGTGCTGGATTAGCCATTTTAATTATTTATTGAGTTATTTTAATTCAATATTTATTCTATAATTGACTTTGTTTCTTAAAAGGTTGTGTTTTTATACCCTTGCAGAAGGTATAATAAAATTGGTCAGATGTTTGTAATCATAGAAATAATCGTTTCCGACCCCATAAAGTATATATATTCTTGATCAGCATGGAAAGCCAAGTCGATATGACCATGTCCGTCTGTCCATCTGTCTGTTTCTTCGCGCTTTTTCGAACTTAAATTTTGAGCTACGTGAATAAAATTCTCTTCCGATATGACGGAGAAAGTAATCAATTAATCTGCATGGGTATATCGGCACGGCCGAAGTTAGCTTCTTTGTTTTTTTTTTTAATTTTTCAAACTTTTGTTCCCATTTTTATACCCTTGCAGAGAGTATATTAATTTTGGTCAGAAGTTTGCAACGCACAGAAGAAAGCATCTCCGACTATATAAAGTATATATATTCTTGATCAGCATGAATAGCCGAGTCGATATGACCATGTCCGTCTGTCCGTCTGTCTGGATCAACAGCTTCTCCTCCGAGACCATAAGAGCTACAGAGCTCAGATTTTCAGCATAGGCTCCTTTTTGCTGCAGGCATTGTATATCTCGGAATCATCCCGATCGGACGACTATATCATATAGCTCCCATAGGAACGATCGGTCAGGAATAAGCTTTATCCTCAATAACTCTGTTGTTTTTCAACCGAATGCCACGAAATTTGATATTTATGACTTTAATATGCTTCTTGATACTTCAACTAAGTTTGATCTGAATCGGACGACTATATCATATAGCTCCCATAGGACCGATCGGTCATGAATAAGGCTTATCCTCAATAACTCTGTTGTTTTTCAACCGAATGCCACGAAATTTGATATTTATGAGTTTAATATGCTTCTTGATACTTCAACCAAGTTTGATCAGAATCGGTTGGCTATATCATATAGCTGCTATAGGAACAATCGGTACAAAAAAAAATTTTGTATGAAAAATTTTTTTCCTCAAACTCAAAATTTTGAATTTGTAAATTTGGTATGTTTAATTTACAATAATGCTTCTGGTGAATTATATAGAGAAAATCTGCAAGGGTATACGAACTTCGGCACGGCCGAAGTTAGTCCATCGTTCTAGTTATTTATTTTATTTATAATACAGATAGACATAATTAAAATTAAACCTAACTTATGATTAGAGCACTGGCTGCTAAGGCCTTCGGCTCGTAGTGTATGTTACTACTATTTACATATTTACATATTTACATTTTTTTGGGTTTATATTTACATGTATATTTTATATTTATAAGAATCGAAATGTGTTTGTGAGTTTAACGAATTTTATTATTTTGAGGATGTTTTCTTTAGATGGATTCGAAAGAATCCAGATGGGGCATTTATTTTTAAAGATTAGAGTTTTAACTTGTGATGTTGCGGGGCAATTTGTTAGTATGTACATATGTATATGTTTAATGTTGAGGTCAGTTATTGTATGACAGTTTGGGCATGGTATTATATTGTCGTGGGTGATAGTGTTGGTGTGTTAGCCTTGTGTGTCCTAATCTGAGTCTTAGTATTTTAATCTGGTCCTTGCGTATAAAGTTATCTTGATTATAGTTTTTAAGGTAGTGAGAAGTGTTTGATAGGTTAGTGTTTAGTTGTTGGTACCAGGTATTGCAGAGTTCTATGTTTTGTTTGAGTTGTTGGGCCATATTATTTAATGTGTGTTTGTTAATGTCTATCGTGTTGAAGTTTGGGGTGTAGTGTAATGGTACGTTTATTGTGGATTTGTGCTCTTTTCCTCCAATGCCACAATGGCTGGGAATCCAAAGGAGTTTTATTTTAAGAGCAGTTTTTGTGAGGAGGGTTCTGATAGTTGTGGGACATGTGTTATTGTTGTTAACATTTCGAATAGATTTTAAGGATGAAAGGGAGTCGGAGCAAATTATGATATTACCGGTATTTTTTGTGCTAGTTTTATTGCTTCTAGAATAGCTATAGTCTCTTCTGATAGAACAGATGAAAAGTGGGGTAATATGCCTCTTATTAGGGTTTCACCACAGAGAGGTGATAGCGAAAGTAGCGGTGTCGTTTTGCAACGATCCGTCTGTGTATATAAATGTGTGGTTGTTGTATTTCTCCTTTATCTCAAGAAACTGTTGCCTGTATGTGCTTGGTAGTGTATTGGTTTTTCTAAATTTTTCTAGTGTGATATTGATAAGGGAAGGTGAGAATAGCCACTGAGGGGTAGTTGTTTTGCTGGGAGGTGGGAGGTAAGGAATGTTGTGTTTTTTGCATGAAAAAATGATTTTTTCTATTGTAGATGTTTGTTTATTCCTTTTTTGGATGCTTTTTTGCTTGATGTATTTATGGAGAGGTGTATTTGTACTGTTTAGTAGGGTTTTATATGCTTTGGTTGTATTGTGGTCTCTTTTTTGTTCGATTGTGGGTATATTGGATTCAAAAAGTAAGTTGGGGATAGGTGTTGAGCGTAGTGCTCCCAGTGATATGCGTATCGCAGCGTTGAATATGGTTTTTAATTTGTTGAGTGTTGATTTTGGTGTATGGCCGTAAATGAAAAGCGCATACTCTATTTTCGCTAACAATGTCGATTTTGTTATGTTAATAAGTGTGTGTATTACGATTGGATTTAGGGCTTGCTAAGCATTTTATAACGTTAAGTTTTTTATTTAAAGCTGGCTGGATTTGTTTTATGTGTGAGTCCCATCTGTATTTGTTGTTTATAGTTAGTCCTAAGATTTTTAGGCTGGGGACTGATGGTATTTGCATATTGTTCCATGAAATGTAGTAGATGCAATTTTGTTTACGGTAAATGTGAAGGTGTTGGCATTTTCGCAACGACTTGGTTATCAGATGGTCTGCAAGGAGACGTCTGTCTGAAACCGATTTGCCGTGCTTAAATCCGGTCTGGTTGGGATGGAGGAGTTTATTGTTTATTGGTCTATATTTAATTATTTCTGTTTTGTTTGAATTCTGTTTTAGTATGGGTATTACTAGGCTGGTTTTGTAGGATTGTGGGATAACTGTATTGAAAATGTTGTTAAATAAGCTGATGATCCTTGTTTTGACGGATTGGGAGGTGTTTTTTATCATGGGATATGAGATTCTGTTTAGGGCGGGAGTTGTACCTTTGAGCGAGTGTAGTGAGGATAGTAGTTCAATTTGGGTGATGTCTATTTCTATTGTATGATGGGATGGGTATGTAATTTATATGTTTTTCTTTGTCTTTGGACTGGTTGGACCAGTGTTGGGCAAAAGAATTGGCTATGGAGCTTGGTTCTATTATCATTTGATTATTGGATGTATCGGTGATACAGTGTATGGTTTTTATTGGAGTGAGTCCGCAAAAACGACGAATGTTTGCCCAGATTTTGTCTGGTGGTGTGTTGGGTTTTATATTGGAGGTTAATTCTGTTGTGGCTTTGATTTTTGAGATTTTTAGTTCTCTCCGGAAGATCGCGTTGGCATGTTTATATTTAAGGAGGTTTTCTGTATTATTTGAGCGCTTAAATTCCTGCAATGTTTTGAACTTATTTGACCTGGGATTGGTCAGTGTCTTATTCCACCAGGGGGTGTTTTTGCAGTGAAGTATTAATTTTTCTTTTTTTTTTCGCGCGAATCCCAACGGGTGCACTAAGTGACCACACCTCCCGCCCAACCGCCCGAGGGGCGCATACCGCATAACGTACGGCTCGAGACGCGGGAACAAGATCACAAAACACAGACAAATAAACGAATTCTACATCTAGTTACGAACTAAATAAGCTAAGATAGAAGTTTTTAGTAAAGGAAGAGAGAGCTCAGAACTGATTACACTGTAAAGGCGGTTGTAATCAGAACAAAGGACTCGAAAAGGTTCATGCATAGCATAGTTAGTAGAACAGCGTGAAAGTGATAGAGGTATGAAATTTCTAGTAGGTCTACAAGGAACAGATAAAGCTACGCGGCTCAATAGCTCAGGCGAGTCTATATCACCATTAAGGAGCTTGTGGATGAAGATCACGCCAAGCATTACTCTACGGTTAGTTAGAGAAGGTTAATTGATATTGCGATCCCAGTTCAGACCACGAAGAGCAAAGAGTAGGAACTGCTTTTGGACAGATTCAATTCTTGCTTGGTGTGAGTCATATTGAGGTGCCCATATGCAAGATCCATACTCAAGGATAGGACGGACCAATGAAGTAAAGAGAATTTTGGTTGTGTAAGGGTCATTAAATTCCTTTGACCATCTTTTTACAAACCCAAGAACTCCCATAGCTTTGCCGACAGTTGTGGAAATATGAGACTTAAAAGATAACTTTCGGTCCATAAGGACACCCAAGTCACTTATGTCATCGAGGCATTTTAAAGGACTATTATTAAGAAAATATGTCACAATCTGTGGAGTATTTCTGAAGAAAGTTAATACACTACATTTAGAAGTGTTGAGGTTAAGCAAGTTAAGTCCACACCAAGACTCGAAGTTGTGAAGGTCAGATTGCAACCGAAATGGGGAGGCCATGTCCTTAAAACTAAGACAAATCTTAACGTCATCCGCATACATAAAGACTCGAGAGTGATTTATGACTGAGGGAAGATCGTTTATGAATAATGTGAAAAGCAAAGGTCCCAGATGACTGCCCTGAGGCACTCCCGAACTCACATGGATGGACCTAGAATATGAAGACTTGAAAAGAACCATTTGAGTTCTTTTGGTCAGATATTCTCGAATCCAACCATGTAAAGGGCTTGGAAAGCTAATACTACTTAATTGAAGAAGAAGTAACGCATGATTAACAGAATCAAAAGCCTTACTGAAATCAGTGTAAATGGCATCAGTTTGCCTTGCATTCTTAAATCCTTCGATCGTCAAAGATGTAAATTCTAATAGGTTAGTGGTTGTAGATCTATGTTTCACAAACCCATGCTGAGTTGGTGAAATAATAGAGCTACAAAAATGTTGCAATTGAGAAGTAATTATCTTTTCAAACGCTTTAGGAATAGCGGACAATTTAGAGATACCCCTATAATTCGTTGCATCGGATTTCCTACCATTCTTATAAAGAGGAAGGATATAGGATTTCTTCCAAATAGATGGAAAAGTTGAAGAGTTAACGGACAATACAAAAAGTTTTAAAATTGGCTTACATAGAGCCTCTGCGCAAAATCTGAGTACACAGCCTGGTATCCCATCGGGGCCAGGAGAGTACACTGGTTTTACTAAATTAAGCACGCTAAGTAACGAACTTTCATCAATCAAAGTGTTATAAATACAATTAGACTTTTTCAACTGGTAAGGATACGAAAGATTCGCTCGATATTCCGTGGAGGAATAAGTTGTTTTAAAAAAATCAGCAAACAAATCAGCAATTTCTTGATCAGTGTCCGCTGTATTATTTTTAAAAGAAATTCGGGATGGAAGGACGGACGTCTTACGTTTAGAATTGACGAAATTATAGAATAATTTTGGATTTTGTGAGAACTCAAGTTTGCAACGCAGAAGGTAGTTCTTATAACATAAAATCCGAGCGACTATATAACGAGCGAAATCAGAGGGACGACATGATTTCTTGTACTTTTTATAATATCTCGATTTCACGTTCTTTAAGTTAGATAACTCACGAGAAAACCAGGGGGGTCGATGAGACAACACTGGCATCCTGCATGGGACACAAAACCTAAGAAGCGAATCGAGAGTCTTGTAAATGAAGTAAGCAAGTCGTCCCTGCCGACTTGGAGTATACCCTGTACCAATAAGAGATATATGTATTTTATAAACTCACACTCCATCCAAATCCCCATTAATTGAATATAAATTATTTTACAAAATTCTCCTAGCAAGCCGAAACACCAAATTCATGCTTTCTCGCTCACTCATAACAGTGAACGAAACTAATGCGTCATTCGGTATAAAGCAACATGCGCATGCTATCTCGCTCACACGTTTCAGCTGCCGCTGCCCATAGAATTTCAGTACAAAACATATATACGTATTATCTCCGATATTTATTGACCGATTTCGACCAAATTCGGTCAGATGGTACATATGGACAGACGGACGGACAGACGGACGGACAGACGGACATGGCTATATCGACTCGGCTGTTGATGCTGATCAAGAATATATATGTACTTTATGGGGTCGGAAAATTTTCCTTCTGCCTGTTACATACATTTTAGCGACTTTAATATACCCTTGAAACCTATGGGTACAGGGTATAAAAATATAAATAGCTAGATCCATGTCTGAACAATTGTATAAAGGGGACCAATCTGTTGAAAGAATAAGCTCATTCAATTTAAGAAGGTTGGCTTTATGAAAGTTACGTGATCTAGGCTTTGTATTAACACCAACAATTGGTGCTCGAAAAGGTAGATCATAGTCAATTCTAAAGTGGGGTGAAATTTATCTTCCGGGAGGACTAGAGGGTCAGTTCTAGAAACAACGCAGTTGGAAGAATCATTCACAAATATCAGATCCAAAGATCTTCCATTCTTATTACGGACAGAGTTTATCTGGGCAAAGGATAATTCAAAAAGGCCATCAATATTCAAATGTGACGTAGAAGGAAGCAACGAAGCAGATTCATCTGAAGGTGACCATTGAATTTCAGGCAAATTAAAATCACCAAGAGCAATTGAGATATCACTATCTGATAGCAAAGAAGAAACATATTGAATTGACTCTAGATGTTTGTTATATACGGACATGTCGGTTGTGGCGGGACATGTTCCTATGTTACGTAGGCAAAAAAGGACTTGAGTCTAACCTTAACTCCAACAAACTCGATTTCCTGAAATTCAGGAGAATGAATAATGTCAGAGGGTAAGGTAGACTCAACTGCTATCAAAACTCCTCCACCTACGCGATTGGTCCGATCACGCCTAAAAATTGAAAATTTTGAAGAAAGAACAGATGCATCGCTAATATCAGGTTTTAACCATGTCTCTGTAAAAGCTAAAATATTAAAATCAAATACTAAACTATCTACATATAGTCTAGGAAGCTTAGATTTAAGTCCTCTTACATTCTGATAGGCCAGACCAAGGGACGAGATTAGTTTTTTGAACCACCAGCAGATGCTGATGGTCCGGGAGAAGTTGAAGAGGCGGGGATAGAAAGCCTAACCGGATCTCGAGTTTTCTTTTTGGCCGTGTACTCTTTAACTAAAATGTAATCCATCCAAAAACTGTTACTGCAAATACAGTCAAACAGTTCGACCGGAACACTAATCTTAAAAGAAGAGATCTCTCTTGAATAATTAAATTTAAATTTTTCCACCGATATTTTGTTGGCTTGAACTTTTGTCTTAATGAAAGCTAAGACGTCATCCGACGAATGTTCGGGATCAAGCCTAGAAACAAATATGTGTTTCTTCGGAGGAACACCTGTTAGAGGTCTACGGAGACCAGACATGGGATCCACCACGGCATTTATAACCGCAGCAGATTCAATGACAGTGTCCGTATGTAGGCCTCTGACAGGATCCCTATTGGCAATATTCCCTATGTTGGATATATGCCCAGACATATCGGAAACTACAGCTTTATTCGCTTGTAAAGGGAGACCATTTCCTGGAGAAATGGAAATAGTCTCATCTTTCCGATCGCCTTGCGGAACCGAAATAAGCTGCGGTGGGTTTGGTTGTAGCAATGGAGAATGTGGTGCTCTGGCCGAGTTCAAATTGGGGACAAGCAGATGCATGGAAGGATTCCGCGCACTGGTTTTTTTACGCTTTGGAGACTCATTCAACAACTTATAATTGTTGAATTCTGCTTCCATATCGTTAAACTCATCACAGAGCTTACGAAAACCAGTGGACAGTTTTTTGAATCCATCCCTGGTCTGCCTCATGAAAACCCTCATTTCTATTTCGACTTCTCGGCATGAGTCACAGCCCCATTTGAGCCCCCCTACGTGCTCCAAACTATCTTTTACCTTGGCTGTATAGCCCGCACATTTAACATGCATGACATTATCACACAGCCTACATGAGAGAAATACGTTATGGAGTGCAGGGGGGTTAAAACATTTCTTGCTTGAGCAGACAGACATTATATAAAATTTAGTATTAATAAAAAAAAATAAAAATGTAAATTGGTAAAGAATAAAATAAAAGGCCAAAGAAAAAACTCACTCAGTAGTTGGAGCAAATTCGACACTTGGGTCAAACTTGCAGAGAAAATAGAAAGAAATTAAGAGAAAACACGCACACGTATAACGCGAGATAGAAAATAGATCAGAGCGCGAGCAAAAGAAAAAAGGTAAAGAGCGGGAGAGCCACAAACACTGCACATGCAATATCAATGCGTGGGCGAGAACGCGAGAGCAACTTGCAACGGTAAAGATTACAAACGCAAGATCAAAAGCAAATATAAAAAAGCGCAACAACAATGATATAGAATCTTTGTTGTTGTGTGAAGAATAATTTTAATATATTGTTTTGTTTTTGCGTTTGTAAGTAACAAAATAGCAACAAAAGCGATGAAAGGAGAAACACCGAATTTTACAACAAGAATTTAAATTAATCGCGATTTTGTATTGGCGAAAACAGTAAGTGTTAGCAAGAGCTCAGGAAAACACGTCTATCCACGAGGAAGTGAAGTCGAAGTAAGTAATTTATTAATAAGTAGTTGCAGCTTCTTTATTAATATTTGTGGATTGTAGTATATGTTCATTTATGTCGTTGGTTAGTTTTGTGAATTTCGGCCAAACTGCTTCTTTTATTTTAAAATATCAAAGAAGCTAACTTCGGCCGTGCCGAAGTTTGTATACCCTTGCAGATTAATTGATTACTTTCTCCGTCATATCGGATTCAAGATATTTTAAAAATTGGAAATATAAAATTTAAAAAAATTTGAACCAAAAAAAGAATCAGTAAGAAAAATTCGAGTTTGCCAACGGCCGGGAATTGAACCTTCGTTCATGTTACTTCTAGAATCGATCTCTACCTATTGCGCTACCAAACTTTAAACTCAGGGTCTCGCTATTTCGGTATACATTGCAAGCGTCCAGCTTCTCGCTCTCTAAAGTTTCTGACGAAGTCTAGAAAACAACAACACAATACAAATAGTTTTATGTCCCTTTCTGTTTCGCACTCAGCTTGTAGTTTTTTCAAGCACGTGTTCGCATATATGTATGTATGTATGTTTGTATGTTTCCATGTATGTATGTTGTTTGTGTACGCATATATAAAAGCAAATATAAACGTATTTAATTGGCTGCATAAGCATACATACTGATGCTGATGGGGGTTGATTCATTGATTTTATTGATTTATTATCCGATCTGATTCAAACTTACTGATATGATGTAGAAGTATAATTCTCATCTGATCACCAAATTTGGTTGAGATATCTCAAAAAACAAAAGTTTTTCTCACAAGAACTGTTTTGAACAACTCACATTTTGACCGAGGTACCTCTGATTTTTCACATTTTGCTATAACTTATAGTTGTCCGATCCTGCCAATCTTTAAACCTGATTTAGATAAATCATCAATGAAGATAATGATATGACTTTTATTTACGTAGCTCAAAATTTAAGTTCGAAAAAGCGCGAAGAAACAGACAGACGGACAGACGGACATGGTCATATCGACTCGGCTTTCGATGCTGATCAAGAATATATATATTTTATGGGGTCGGAAACGATTATTTCTATGCGTTACAAACATCTGACCAATTTTATTATACCCTCTGCAAGGGTGTAAAAAGGTACGGGAAGACTTGGTGACTTGGAATTGTGGGAACAGGGAGATTAGGATTGGAAAATGATCGCTTCCATAAAGGTCGGCGATAGTTTTCCAGTTGGCAAAGGGTGTGAGTTGGGGGGAGCATAGCGATAAGTCTATGTAAGTAAATGTGCTGTGTGGTGTGAAGTGGGTCGGGGAGCCATCATTAAGTATATTTAAATTCGAATTTTGAAAAAATTTTGCAAGTATTCTGCCTTTCCTGTTATCTTGCCGTGATCCCCAGCTGTTGAAATCACATAGGATAAGTTGGTTAGTGGTGGGTGTTTCAAAACTGTCATTTAATGTCTTTAATGAGAATGTTTTTTTGGGGGGAATGTATGTCGTGAGGACATTGATTTTTGTTTTTGATGTGATTTCTATTGCCAACGTTTCGAATTGGCTGCTTTGGTTCATTTTGGAGTATTGTATTGAATTATGGACTAATATAGCCACTCCGCCAAATCGGTTGGAAGCTGTATTAGTTAGAATTGTGAAATTTATTGGGACAGGGATGGGTATGAAAGTGCTATTGATGTGTGTTTCTTGCAGGCATATAATTTGTGGTGAGTGTTTTTTATACCCTTGCAGAGGGTATATTAATTTTGGTCAGAAGTTTGCAACGCACAGAAGGAAGCGTCTCTGACTATATAAAATATATATGTTCTTGATCAGCATGAATAGCCGAGTCGATATGACCATGTCCGTCTGTCTGGATCAACAGCTTCTCCTCCGAGACCATAAGAGCTACAGAGCTGAAATTTTCAGCATAGGCTCCTTTTTACTGCAGGCATTGTATATCTGGGAATCATCCCGATCGGACGACTATATCATATAGCTTCCATAGGACCGATTGGTCATGAATAAGGCTTATTCTCAATAACTCTGTTGTTTTTCAACCGAATGCCACGAAATTTGATATTTTTGAGTTTAATATACCTCATAATACTTCAATCAAGTTTTATCAGAATCGGTTGGCTATATCATATAGCTGCTATAGGAACAATCGGTACAAAAAAAAAAATTTGTATGAAAAATTTTGTTCCTCAAGCTCAAAATTTTGAATTTGTAAATTTGGTATGTATAATTTACAATAATGTTTCTGGTGAATTATATAGAGAAAATCTGCAAGGGTATACGAACTTCGGCACGGCCGAAGTTAGTCCATCTTTCTAGTTTTATTATAATTAGTAATTCATTGTAGTTGTTGGTTGTAGTTGTATATTCCATTGAATAATGTTTAGCATTGCTAGGTTAAGTTGTCGGGTTAAGTTTAATGTACTTAAATCGATGAATTGGGTTTGTGTTTGGAGATTAGAATTAGTTTTGGGCTTATATGTGAAGTTTAGTTTTAGATTTAAGTTAGGTCAGATGTCTTTACTTTTTTTGGGGGTGGTTTGAAAGAAGTTTTTAAGGTGTTAGTGTTCTTAGAGAATACCTTAATTTTATTTCCTTTATTAAGTTTGAAACTAGTTGGGTTTTGTTGGTTGCTTGTAGTTGTTGATTTTGTTGCGTGGGGGGTGGTGGTTGCGTATCCATATCTTCGTATGTGACTGCCTTACGTTGCGTGTTGTTTGCTTCTGTGGTTTGTGGTTGTTGTTCTGCATGGTTGGTGATATTAGCGTAGGATGTATTTCCGGTGCGGTGACGTTCCTCGTGCACTCGACGGGCAGATGTGGTATCTATTTTTTCCAGTATGCGGATGGCTTGGATTTCTTTTTGTTTGCTGAAGGTTGGCCATTCCCGATCAAAAGTTAAGTGGCGATAATTTGTTATGCCATCTTCTTTGCAATTGATGCAGCAGTTGAGGTTTTGGCATCTTGTGGGTTCCTCTGGATCTATGTGATCAATTAATGTGTGGCTGCAGTTTAGGCATAGCTGTTTGCTTTAGCAAGCGTTGGTGTGGTGGCCAAGCCTCCCACAATTGCGACATCTCATTTTTTGGTAGCCGATGTTCACTTCGTTGGGCAGGTTGGGTGTTGAAAAAGTAAGTATTATTAAACCAGTTTCCACAAGGTTGTTGTTTTCTTTCTTTAGTATTTATTTTATTATATTATTTTATTTATAAGTTTCATTGCTTGTGTGACATATTTAGTATATATTAAAATTGTACCATTTCTCAATGTTTTGCATTCGTTGACTTCCCCGTTGCATATGTTATCTATAACTTTTTTTATTAGAAATGGTGAAAAATTGGTTAGGGTATCAGCACTGTTTTTCCGACTCATTATTAAATATTTAGGTCCAATTGAGACATTGCTTAATGTTTTGTTTTTGTCAACGGTGAATTGGTTTGTGTTTGTTGTTGTGTTTTTATCAGGCGGTTGTCCCATGGTTGTTGTTTTTCGGTTTTATGTTTGTTTTCGTGAGTTAGTTGGGCACTTGGTAAGAAAGTGCGTGGGAGGCAACTGCTCGCAGTTAGCGGTGTATTGGGGGTATTGAACTTTCACTTGGTTGATTTGTTTTTGCTATGCTGAGTTAGTTTGTTTTGTGTTTGCAATTAGCACTGTAGATGCGTAGGCACGTCTGTTCTTCTCAGAAGTTAGATCGAGACTGTGTTTTGTTCCCATATAATTCATTTTTGGTAGGCAAGCCGAAGCTTTTGGATAGCAGCTCAGCAAAGCAAGCCGACACGCTATTAGGAACCTAAGTCAGCGAGTTAGGCAGTATAGAAGCATCAGTGCAAATAGAATAGGCGAAACGCATCCCATAATAGAAAGAACAGACAGGACAAAAACAAATGCCCTTCAAAACATTAGAAATCCCACTCGTCAACTTGACTTAGAAGCACAAATAAACAAATTTAGTATTTTGTAAAAATAGGTGCTAGTGAGATTGCTATTCTTGCAAAGGCCTATAGTTTCCCCATAAGGTCAAAACAAAGTCCCGTACATTCATAGAAATAAATTATCAATATAGCGCTCCTATTTAAGATGTTGCCGTTCAGTTTCCACTCACTGATGTGAATTTTATTTTCTGTTTTGTTCATATTTCAAAGAACACAAAACCAAAATTAGCCATGTCACATGATATAGATTTTCCAGTATTGCTCCCAAGAGCATTCAACTAGACTGAGGTTATTGAGCTTCATTTCAAACGTAGAATGAATGAAGTAAGCAAGTCGTCCATGCCGACTTGGAGTATGCCCTGTACCAAAAAAGGATATTTCATTTAAACAGACTCCTCCGCAATCCTCATTAATTGAATAAAATTTTTCATAAAATTCTCTTAACAAACCGCAACACAAAATGCAAGCTTTCTCGCTCATTCACATCAGTGAACGAAACTAATGCGTCATTCGGTACAAATGAACGCAACGTGCGCATGCTATCTCGCTCACACATTCCAGTTGCTGCTGCCCATAGAATTTCAGTACAAAACATATATACGTATATCTCCGATATTTATTGTCCGATTTCGGTCAAATTCGGTCAGATGGTACATATGGGCTATATAATTGAGTCTATCAAAAATAAATACTGTAGCTTTAATAGAACTCTAGTTATTCTAATTTGCGGGGGCGGAAGTGGGCGTGGCAAAAATTTGAAACAAACTTGATCTGCGTAGACACTAGACGGATGTTGACACCAAGTTTGGTTGCTCTAGCTCTTATAGTCTCTGAGATCTCGATTTTCATACGGACGGACGGACAGACGGACAGACGGACAGACGGACATGGTCATATCGACTCGGCTGTTGATGCTGATCAAGAATATATATACTTTATAGGGTCGGAAAATTTTCCTTCTGCCTGTTACATACATTTTAGCGACTTTAATATACCCTTGTACCCTATGGGTACAGGGCATAAATATGGTCATGATTTCATGGCTGAAACCATTCGGTCGGCTAGAATTGAACGGGCACTTAGGTTTTAAGTTACAACTGAGTTATATAGAAAGCACGATATCACAATTAATGAGCAGAGGCTTGATTCTTTTTATGCTAGTGAAAAAGATAGGTAATTATTGGACAATAAGCAAACAATAAAAGCAAATTATTTAGCAGTATCCACTACGTAACCGGATGGCTTGGCCTTCAATAAGCTCAGTCAATATATTTAGATATTTACATATCAGCATATTTACATATAGGGCAGGTCTAGGACGTGGAATCTTTTAAGTCGCTTTTTGGTTGCTTGAGTTGTCCAGCAGTCCAAGTGCAGCAGCATTATCATGGATATGTAGCCTACTCAAATATATTTCTGCATATAATTTTATTTCTTCTTTTACAAGAGGCAGTTTGAGATCTTTGTGAATATTGTAATTAGTTACATACCAAGGAGCACATGTGATTATTCTCGGCGTCTTGTTCTGGTATTTCTGCATGATTTCAATATTTGAGTTATTAACTGTACCCCAAAGTTGCAACGCGTAGGTCCATACTGGCTTTATATAGCCTTATTTTTTTCTCGACACTAAGTTCAGAGAGTGGTCCCAAGAACCAGTACATTTTTCTTTTCAGCTAGCCGCCGGTCAAGGTGTATTTTACCACTTCACTAACAGGTAACAGGACTGTCAAGCCCATCGGACGTGGTATCGGAAGATAAATATTGTGTAAAATTCGTTGTGAGTTACGGTTATGCGAATAAGTGACCAAGACAAAAACCAAAAAAGACTGCACTTAGTGTGCTTGAATTCTGGCATTCTGCTCGAGAAGTGTGGAGAGCGCCGTTATTTTTATCTGAGTGTTGCATACCATTAGGCAGTGCGGGAAAATAATCACAAATTTATTGCATACTTGCGGGCTGTGGCGGCCACAATATAGACAAAATGGATTTGCCATCCACATCAACCGCCAGACCTAGTTGACAGCGTGTGCTGTCTAAAAAGAAAGTCGAAAGTAAGAGAGTGAACACTGCCAAGCAGGCAAAGGTATCCCCTACTAAGTCAGCTGATAGCGAAGACGACTCCTGCTGGAGCCTGGGGAAGCAAAAAAGAAAGACGCCATCGTGTAAGACGTCCACGAAGAACTTAGACGATTTTCAGGTCAACAGGTTCGCCTTATTTTCCGATGAAAGCGACATCAATGTATATGCGCCAGCGCCTGAAAATGACGTCATCGCCCCTGATGTTCGAACAGTCGGGGAAAGGAAAATTAAGCCGCCACCAATTTTCATCCCCGACGTTGAAAATATCAAAGGACTGATCGCATCAATAGGAAGCAACAAATTTGTTTATAAAGGGATGGTCGTATCCGGGACAATGTGGAAGAAAAGAGTGACTTTCACAAGTTAAAGAGCTACTTGGCTGAAAATTTGATAAGGTTTCAAACCTTTCAACCAAAAGATGAGCGTGCATACCGCATCGTCATTAAGGGACTCCGTCAAACCACTGATATAGAAGACATTAAAGATGCGCTGCTTGCCCAAGGCCATATTGTTCGGGCCAATCAAATTAAAAATGGAGTAAGCCGATCCAAAACATGGATGACCAAGTTTTTCGTTAACTTGGAGCCCTCAAGTAAGAACAAGGAAGTGTTTGGGATAAAAAGGATATGCAATTGTGTTATCGTCATCGAACCGCCACGCAAATCCAATGATTCGGCCACTCTCAAGGAGGACGTTGTTTTCTAGAATTTGCATGTGTCATATGTGGCAGGCGAGAACACTCATCGCTCTCCTGCCCAAAGTCCAAGGCAATGGCAATGTCAATCATACGGCATCGTACAGAGAATGCATGGTGTACCAGAAGGCCAAAGAGCGTCATCTGCCTAAGCCAAGGCCCACTCCACGCACCGTGAGCTCCAGATCACCTGCTGTTGTTCCTGGGGTATCTTTCGCAAGCATTGTCGGAAGGAGTCAGCAGTCTGCTCGGAGCAACCGGCAACTCCGCCAGAAACCATTCCAGCTGAACCACACAGACACATGTCAGGCTAAAAAATTGGGGGCAATGATGGAGAGTATTATTACTCAAGTGTCAGTTCTGGCACAGCTGCTTACGCAATTAATTGCTAAGCAATGCAAGTAAATATTCATATAGTAATATGGAATGCGAATGGTCTGTGCAGGAACAGATCGTCCAAAAGTCCAAATATGTTGATGTTCTTCTTGGCTCGGAAACACATTTTTCTTCACTGTGCCACTTTTCAGTCAGTAGATACGACACCATCTCTGTAAACCACCCCAATGGTACCGCACGTGGAGGAGCTGCAGTCATCATTAGGAGTGGCCCAGTGCGCCAGGATCAGAATCCTCTGTCCAACTGGGGATACCACATTAGCGGCCGTCTACTGTCCTCTATGCCATCAAGTCGGACGAGATTTATTCGGTAGCTTGCTTAACAACCTTGGCAACAAATACATCATTGCAGGTGACTTCAACGCCAAGCACAACTGGTGGGAATCCAGGACTATTAATCCCAAGGGCAGGGCCCTATACCAGTGTGTCATTGACAGCGGGCTTGATTGTCATTCAACAGGTCAACCCACTTACTGGCCCACATACGTTAACAAAATTCCAGGCGTTTTGGATATAGCAATAACCAAAGGAATCGACAGGCGCAGAATTGGAGTCTCCAATGACCTCGACCTTTGTTCGGACCATTGTGCAGTCACTACCAACTCACCATGAGACATTAAGTCGGATTTGTTTAACGTGGCGTGTACCCCTTAGGGGGTTTACAACCACGGTACTCAAATATGTCCATATGACATATAGTACAGTGGGTCAAAATAATGCGTCAGCCAACGCCCCTCAAAGATGAAACATCTTATCAGTGCCAATTGAAATGTATGCTGTCAGACATAGCATTTCCCCCTTGGGTAAGGGCGAGGCCTATCTAACACCACTGCTGGTCTATGGGTACAGCACCCGGTTGAAACGCAACTCCACGCCGAACCCGAAGGCTCTTCCCGCATTCGGGCATTAACCACAGCCGCTACGATCTCCCACAAGGGGGCCAACCACTAATTGGGCTATCTAGCCCATCCCGTAGTACCAAATTAACAGCTTTGGTCGGCTGTTCGTAGCGAACCATTTTGTTCACGACAAACACAGATTGGGTGATCCATCGGCTTACCCCTCTAGGGAGGTTCACCTACAAGATCAGGCGTTATGGTCAAGCCCCGTAGCATGGAACGAGTTCCACACTACTACCAGTTTCGGCTAACGTCAGCCCGGCACTGGTTGCTCCATGTGGTGCATCCCTCGCAGCCTCGAAAACGCCGCCCTCGCGAACGTCTCCAGGTTCTGCTGCTGCTCGTGTGTCTTCAGGACCCGGGAAAAGTCCCAAAGGGCAACTTCCATGCCACGGTTGACACTGTACGGCATACCCGTAGGCGTCCTAAGAGAGGGCGGCCGCGATCGGGCCAATCTCCCTTTAAGTAACATCATCGCCGTCTTGCTGGTTGAGATCGAAACGACGACCTCTGCTCCCCAAGCTCCCACGACGGACATCAGCTCCTCTGCTCGACGCTCCAGTACGGCTCTCGACCTTCCCTCGACGATGACCAGAAGATCGTCCGCATACGCGCTGTATCCGCACAGGGGCTCCAGTCGTTGGAGCAGCACATCCATCATGGTGTTCCAAATGAACGGCCCACTGATGGATCCCTGGGGACATCCTCGAGTCACCTCCATGGCAACCTCTCCGAATCTGCTGTTCATATTCGCACTCCTGCCACTGAAGAAGCTTCTCCACAAGCTGGCTTCAGGGCATCCCGCGTCGATCAAGCGGCGCATCACGGCGCTCCACTCGATGTTGTCGAATGCACCCTTGAAATCAATGAAAAGACCGAGCACGTAAGCCTCCTGGCTGGAGGCCACGCTGGTCTTGACATGATTCCAGGCATCTTCAACACTGCGTCCAGGTCGAAAGCCGAATTGCCATCTATTTTCATCCGATTCGTTATGATTCCCTCCAACACCTTGCCGAAAACTGGCAACAAGCATATGCCCCGATAGGAAGCTGGGTCAGACCCATCCTTGTCGGGGCCCTTGAGTAGCGCCACTACACGTGTGCACTTCCACTCAAGGGGGAAATATCCCTCAGCTATGCAGCGGGAAAACAACGCTGAGATGTGCTCGGGAATGGCACGCCATACCGCCTTGCAGATACCACCTGTGATGCCGTCTAGCCCGGGAGAGCGCCTGCTCTTCAACCGAGCCACGCATACATCGACCTCGAAGGCTTTGAGAGACGGTGCAGCTTCATCCGGAATGGCAATGTCATCACTCATCTCCGCAACTGGAAAGAAGTTACGGAGGAGGAGACTCGCACAGTCGTGCCATGTTACGACTTGCCTGCCATCCGAACGAAGACATCTCAGATCTGTGGATCGCTTTCGTCCTCGGCATATCCTGTAGACGTGCCCCCATGGGTCATCCCTGTGGTCTCCAACGAAACTTCGCCAGTGATCCTCCTTAGTCTGCAGGATGAGCTTCTTGAACTCGCGGACGGCTGTCCGCAGATGAGTTGCCAGAAGCTGCGCAGATTCATGGCCTCTGCGCATAGCATCCTGGAGCCTTCGCCTCAGACTCTCGGCGTTTGGTACTAAGTTCAGTGTTCCACCACTTCACTTTTCCCACAGCTCTCGACGTCCTGCGGCCTAGCACTCTATCGCACACGAACTGTACGATGAGGCGTAGTGCAATCACGGATGAATCCACCGGCAAAGCTCTGATGTGCTCCAAGGGAAGGTGCTCCAGGATTTCCTCCGCCAGTTCTGAGTCGAACAATCGCCAGTTAGCATTGGCGAGTTTCCAGGACGGCACTGGAGCATATGTGCTCTCAACTGTGTCTGGGGAAGGCGACACAACAACAGTAATGATGTTGTGGTCGCTCATCTCCCACTCGTCCACACTCCAGTCCGATTGTTAAACGTATACACCTCGCTGAATTGATTTAGAACTCCGGCTCGGCTCCCGAGAATCCAATCCTCCAGCTGCTCACCCCGCCTGTAGTTCAGTTGGCCACGAAAACTATCGTAGCGCTTACTGAACTACAAGGGGGATACAGCATTCGCATCTAGGCAGAGGATGACCGGAGTACTGCTCGCCAGTAGCAGTAAGGCATCCATAAACAGAAAGTCCCTGTCCCCAATTCAGCATGTGCATGACAGTACAGTGAGGTCAGGTAGATTGAGCCAAACTCACCTGTCACCCTTACGCATACTCCAGCCTCGGTGATATGTGACTCGACTGGCAGGCAGATGACATCTGGATCGTCGATGATGACGGCAGCGTTTCTTCTCCGACCCTCAAAGATTCGGCTGCCGTACACTCTCATCCCGGCTGGGAATCCAGTAATACGGCCTTCCTCATCTGTGTAGGGCTCCTGTAGCAGCGCAAAGGGCAATCGGGAATCCCGCATAAGCACACCGACATTCGGCATTCGGACACCTTGTGATCGAATCCGACGCACCTATGGCAAGCATAGGTACGGACGACCGGCCGGCATCGGTATGAAAACCACTTGATGTAGACCCGTCCGGTCTTCTCAAGTACGGCCAGCGCTGCATCGTCCACATCAAGCGTCAGATTGATACTGGCGCCATCTGTAACGGACCAAGGCTTTGTTTCCAAACCCGTGGCCTCACGCCCTTGCTCTGTTGGACTGTCAGTCCAACCTCTGCGATCTTTTTGTTCGCCACCACTCGCTTCATCTCGTTCGCCGATGGCGTGTGGATTACAGCACCGGCGCGCTTCAACTCCCGCACCTCGTGGACACGCACTCCCAGTGTCGGTGCGACTTCCTTTCTTATCCGTTCCGCCACTTGCTTGCCAGACACGCTTGGGTCCCGACTCGTAACCACCGCAGACCACGTCTCAACTGGCTTGTTGAACCGTGGGGCGGGGATCGGCACTCCAGGGACGGGGACAGCGGCGACAGCGATACCAGTGACGGCTGGATAAGCAACGTGGTAAGCTGCAAGGCTTGTGGTGACGGGAGAAGGCGGCGGGGGTACGGGCTGTCCACCCGAGAGGCTTTCAAGCAATGCGTTCCTAATGGCCAACGACATTGCCGGTTCCTCCAAGCTCCACACCCACAATGGCATTGCGGGTGCCTTCGGCAGCAGCGGAGATCTCCGCCAGGATTGCCGGCGTTCCACCAGCCACAATGCGCCATGCTGGGCAATGCTGCGCTTTGGCAAGGTCGGCAGCGGCTGCAACATCGTGGGCGTCCAACTCTGCAGCTGAATCCGCAGATTCCGCGACGGTGGAAACACTCACCATCCTGGTGGTGCTCCCACAACGGCTTCTTGTGCCGTTCATGCAGCGAGTGTTCACTGTACCGCTCACATGTACACACACACGCACACTAGTTTTGGGTCTCTGCCCGCGAGTATGCTACACTTTTAGGCGCTACCTAAAAGTATGCCACACTTTTAAGCGCTGCCTAAAAGTATGCTGCACTTTTTAATGTACTCTGCCACTTGATTGGCTGGCCAATCAGAACAACCGTACGGTATATGGCACCATACTTGTAAACAAGTTACCGTAATACCACGTGTTTGTTTCACTGGGTTTTTTTCACTGGTATTTTTCCACTAGAGTTTTTTCGTCTATCTTACACACAGATATTCGCGTCCGCACTGGTCAGCAGTCCAAACAACACTGACTCACCATGAGACAGGCTCTTTAAGCGAACAACCAACGTTCAATGGATAACATTGGATCCAACAATAGCGATCACTACGGGAGCTGACCTAGACAGCACTGTGGAACGATTTAATATCGCAATCCACAACGCAGTGTCTCAGGCACCACCACCACGCAAACTCTCCTCCAGGAAGGTTCCCCATCGTGACGAATATCTATGGTCTCCAGAAATTAGAGGTATGGTGATGAAAAAGAGACGTCTTCGACGAGTCTGGCAGAGCTCCAGTAATCCTAGAGATAAGACGGCACTTAACAGAGCTCAAAGATATATATGATATATCACCGTCGAAAACAGTCCCTTGAGAGCTTCCTCGAAAATGTGGAACCTGGAGATCAGCATTATAATTTATGGCATCTCACAAAAGGCATCAAGAGGCCAACAAAGAGGATGGAGCCCGTCAGGAGAGAAGACGATACATGGTGTCGTTCAGATAGCGAAAGGGCAGCCGCCTTCCCCAAACACTTGTCTGAGGCATTTACCCCTTTTAATAGATGCACCCAGGCTGAAGCCGCATCCACTGAGGCGTTCCTAGATGTTACAAAACAAAAACGGCCCTCCCCATCCGGGCAGTCGAAATGGATTCTGAAAATTGGATGAAAATTGGATTCTGAAAATGAAGGTATCCAAGTCGCCGACCTACGATGGAATCGATGTGCAATCCATCAAGGCACTACCAACAGAAGGAATCCATCTTCTCCTCAAAATAGTAAATACATGCTTCCTGCTGGGACACCCAGTGGAAGTGCGCCGAAAGAATTCTTATCCAAAAACCTGGGAAACCTACAGCCAATCTAGCCTCATACTTCTATGTAGAATCAGACCATTAATGGAGGAGCCTGGTTTGATCCCCGATCACCAGTTTGGCACCCGAGCACAATGCCATAGGATAACCAACAAAATACTGGAAGCGTCTGAAGAGAAAAAGTACTGCACAGCGGCATTCTTGGATGTCAAACAGGCGTTTGACAGAGTGTGGCATTCTGCATTGCTGTGTAAACTGAAGAAGCTGTTCCCAGCCCCTTACTATGAACTTCTGAGATTTTACCTGCTCGGAAGAAGCTTCTATGTGAGATGCGGAGGCGAAACTTTATAAATCGAAAACATTAGAGCAGGAGTTCCACAAGGAGCTGTTCTGGGCCCTGTCCTTTATACCATATTTACAGCCGACATGCCAGTCGATTCGGACCCCCTCCTGCTAGCTGCCACCTACGCTGACGACACGGCCTTTCTTTCAGTGGATGAGTCGCCCACGACTGCGAGCAGCATCCTACAACAGCAGCTCGACAAAACCAATACATGGTTAAAGAGATGGAATATATGCGTCAATCCCGAGAAGTCGGCACACATAACATTTAGTCTTAGACGAGGGACTTGTCCACATGTTCAATTGGAAAACGCAAACATTCCTGAGATCACTGCCACTAAATATCTGGGCCTAACAATGGATAGGAGACTCACCTGGAGGCCTCATCTAGAGGAGAAAAGAAAAATTCTTTACTCCAAGTTGAAAAAGTACTACTGGCTACTGGGAAAACGTTCCACCCTGATGCTGGCCTTAAGGGTCCTAATACATATATAAAACAACCCTGAAGCCGACATCGACTTATGGTATACCGATCTGGGGCACTGCCAGCATGTCAAGTCGCAAGACAATCCAACGATATCAAAATAAAGCCCTTAGAGTCTGAGATTTCTGACGCAAATCTCCTCACTATGAATGCTGAAATTCACAACGCATAAAGAATCCCCTGGGTCACTGAAGAGATCACCAGGCTGACCAAGGCACATTTGGATCGACTGGACAGGCACACGGATATCCTGGCTATCAAAGTGTTGGACAACAGCACAACAACCCGTCGCCTAAAAAGAGTACACACCCTGGACCTCCCTCATGGACTGGACAATAACTAGTATTCAATCATGTCATGAATCTCACCCTAATCCCTTACTCCATTCTTACAAACACCACCTAAATATAATCAAGTTATGTCATATATTACAATGTGATATCTAAAATCCGGATGTAAATATCCCTTCCCAACAGTCAATGTCAAATTCATGTAATTCCGCTGATATTCCACTTTGGGACAGATTGCGGAAGGAGGAACCCCCTGTAATAATAAAAATGAAGTAAGCAAGTCGTCCCTGCCGACTTGGAGTATACCCTGTACCAATAAGGGATATATTTTATAAACTCACACTCCATCCAAATCCCCATTAATTGAATATAAATTATTTTACAAAATTCTCCTAGGAAGCCGAAACACCAAATTCATGCTTTCTCGCTCACTCATCTCAGTGAACGAAACTAATGCGTCATTCGGTACAAAGCAACATGCGCATGCTATCTCGCTCACACATTTCAGCTGCCGCTGCCCATAGAATTTCAGTACAAAACATATATACGTATTATCTCCGATATTTATTGACCGATTTCGGTCAGATGGTACATATTGGCTATATAATTGAGTCTGACAAAAAGAATTATGATAACTCTAATAGTACTCTAGTTATAGTTTTTTCTAATTTGCGGGGGCGGAAGTTGGCGTGGCGAAAATTCGAAACAAACTTGATCTGCGTATACAATAGACGGATGTTGACACCAAGTTTCGTTACTCTAGCTCTTATAGTCTCTGAGATCTAGGTGTTCATACAGACGGACAGACGGACGGACAGACGGACATGGTCATATCGACTCGGCTGTTGATGCTGATCAAGAATATATACACTTTGTGGGGCCGGAAAATTTTCCTTCTCCCTGTTACATACATTTTAGCGACTTTAATATACCCTTGAACCCTACGGGTACAGGGTATAAAAAAGATCCTCCGATGCCAGCTCGCCTGAAGAAACCACGTCCGTAGTAACAACTCCGTCTCGTCTTCTTAGTTTCCAACTGCCTAAATTTAGTGGCAAATACTCAGAGTTTAAAAATTTTATGTCACTTTTCGAAACCCTTGTTCTTATGAACGTCTCAATTCCAAAAATTGAAAAGTTTATATATTTAATCTCGTATCTGTCTGGTGAAGCGCTAGGAACTGTCAAAGCGTTTCAAGTCTCAGAAGACAATTATGATAAGGCGATCCTTAACCTAAATGAAGTAAGCAAGTCGTCCCTGCCGACTTGGAGTATACCCTGTACCAATAAGAGATATTTTATAAACTCAAACTCCTTCCAAATCCTCATTTATTGAATAAAAATTATTTTATAAAATTCTCCTAGAAAGCCGAATCACCAAATGCATGCTTTCTCGCTCACTCATATCAGTGAACGAAACATCGAAACGTCGATTCACAGACGAAGCGTAAGTGGGAAGATTATGCTACGATACCTTCGTGGAAGGAATGCGAAACAACGCTTCATCGGCGTCATTAACATATGTCGGCTGAAGAATCAGAGAAGCATTCGCTAGATCTCGTAAGACCAGAGCCCAAACCAGTTTCCACGAAGCAGCACAATCGTAGCACATTTTCGTGTTTTGTGGCAAATAAAAAAAGTTAATGAGAAGACCCCAAAATGTGCGTATTGCAATTCCGAAGACCATATAATTTCCAGTTGTCCGTCATACTCAGCGTTATCGGTGAAACAACGTTTCGATTTCGCAAAATCAGCTCCGCTTTGCATTAATTGTCTTCGGAAGGGTCACGCTGTCGCTAAATGCACAGCGAAAAAGTGTCGTGTATGCAACAAGTCGCACCATACGTTGCTTCACATATACACAGTCAGCAGTGGTCGAGCGTTACCACCACCTCCACAAGATCTACCTTCTACCTCACATGTTATGCATGTGACGGCTCCGAAGAGTGTGATTCTTGCAACTGCAATCGTTGGTGTTAGAACCAAAGCTGGCGATTTCGTGCTAGCCCGAGCGTTGCTCGATAGTTGTTCTATGACTAACTTGATAACAGAAGAAATGGCTCAACGGTTGCAGTTACCTAGAGAGGAGTGTCCAATCGACTTGCTTGGTATTTCTGAATCCAATGTTCAAGTCACAAAATTGATACACACGGTGGTACAGTCGCGAGTCAATCGCAGTGAGGTGCCCTTAGATTTCGGTATCTTGACGTCTATTTCGTCCTACCAGCCACCCGAAACAGTCAACATCACTGGTTGGAAAATTCCGAAGAATCTACAATTAGCCGACCCTCTTTTTTATAAGCCACAAAAAATCGATATGCTCATCGGAGCGGATGCATTCTACGACCTTTTATCAATTGGTCAAATAAGGCAAGGTCAAGGACTTCCAACCCTTCAGAAAACAATATTCGGATGGGTTGTATCCGGGCGGTACCCTTCTGGTATTGGAGAAATTCAGAAGAGGACAATTTGAGTTATCAAAACGAAGTCTTAAGCTCAATTGACAAGACCTTGCAGAAATTTTGGGCCATCGAAGATCTGCCTTCCCCCATTATAATGTCATCTCCTGCTCATCGGCTGTGCGAAAAACATTTCGCTGAAAACTTGCAAATTTTACCATCTGGTCGTTTTCAGGTGAAGCTGCCGTTCAAATCGAATCCCAATGCGCTTGGGAGGTCATTTGACGTTGCTAAGCGGCGCTTCTTGTCGCTAGAAAGAAGATTGTCTAAAGATGTGCAATTGAAACAAATGTATCTGGAGTTCATGGAAGAATATCTTTCATTGGGACATATGTCAAAAACCGACAATAAAATTCCAGATCATCCACATTACTTCATTCCGCACCAGGTCGTTTTACCGCAAAGTACATCGACGAAACTGCGTGTTGTCTTCGATGCATCATGCAAAACTTCGTCTCAAGTTGCGTTGAATAACATTTTGATGGTGAGTCTCACCACTCAAGAGGAACTATACTCGACTCTGCTTCGCTTCAGGCTTCATAAGTATGCCTTGACAAGAAAATGTATCGGCAAGTACTGGTACATGAAACAGATCGAGACTTCCAGCTCGTGGTGTGGAGAGAAAACCCAGATGATTCCATGAGAGTGTTCAGGTTAAACACTGTAACATATGGCACTGCGGCAGCTCCATTTCTGGCAATATGGTGTTTAACAAAGCTGGGTGAGATGATTGAATCGTCATTACCAAAAGCTGCTGAAGTTATCAGGCATGACTTCTACGTCGATGACATGTTGACTGGTGCTGGTTGCGTTGAGGATCTTTTGACAATTAACTCGGAAGTGTCTCAGGCATTGCTTAAAGCAGGGTTTGAGTTGACCAAATGGTTCTCGAACAGTCCTGAAGTCTCCGCTTCCCTTAGCACAGCGACGCCGATAACAATCTCAGAATCTTCGTCGACCAAAACACTTGGTGTTTTCTGGTTGCCTAGGGAAGACATCTTCCAATTACAAATCGACGACTCATTTATGGGTCTCCGAGCGACAAAACGGAACATTTTCTCGATGACATCTCGATTGTTTGATCTACTTCGCCTTTTAAGTCCTTTAATTATTAAAGGAAAGATACTAATGCAGGAGCTGTGGCTGAAGGGTCTTGACTGGGACGAATCGATTCCAATGATTTTGGAAACAGCATGGAATGAATTGAAGTCAACCTTATTAAATGTAAATACCATTCAGATTCCACGATTCGTCAACACAGAGGCTAATTCACCGATAGAGATTCATGGTTTCGCCGATGCCTCAGTGACAGCATATGTGTCAAGAATGACAGTACTAGTGGAGAGAACGCGTAAGAGAGCAGAGTGGAGAGTTGGCATTGGGAGAATACGCGAGGGAGAGACGAAGGAGGCTTGTTCGAGAAGCTGCTGAAGGGAGACGTAAATTGTAGAGCGGAAGATAATGAAGTCTTAATAATAATTTGTATCTTAAAACTAGTCAATAAACCACTTATGCTTATTCCTGACAAATCAGAAGTGGGATACAAACTTACGGCTTCATTATAAACAAAAGTGTTAAAACTTATTTTCGTAAATGGTGAAATAATTTAATGTGGCGAGCAAGACGCGGGGAAAGAAAAGAGACGCAACGGCTTAAAGCAAAACGGTCCAAAGTTCCCATAGGAGTAAAAGAGACAGATATAGAAGCTAAACAAATAGTGTGGAAAAAAAGACGCAACGGCATAAAGCAAAACGGTCGAGAATTTTCCATAAAATTAGGTTGCGAGACTTTAAAGACGAGATCGAGAAGCAAAAAGAGCAAACCAGAAGGGTGAGGCAAACGGTCGTAAAAGATATCTCCACGAAAGGAAGACAAAGTTAAGTCGAAAAGAAAAAGGAAAATTGTCATCTCGAAAAGTACGCCAGTGTATCGATAATAACGATAATATCTATCGATAACAAGGGAAAAAGTGAGACTGACATCACTAGAAAAGCGAGAGACAATAAGAAAAAGAAAAACGGGAAAAAGTGTGGCAAAAGTAAAAAGCTTCAAGAAAAATGCTAGTAAAATTAAACACACTACGCGTCGTGGAATTGGATGTTATCCTACAGACAAATAATATCCAAATGACGGGAAACAAACAATCGAAGATCGATGCACTAACACAGGTTCTAGGAACGGACCAAATTGAGACGGATGATTACGGAATTTCAGTGGAAAATAGTATGATGCAAAGGCAAATGGATGAACTGAAGCAAATGATATCAACCCTATCAGAAGCAGTAGCGTCAATAAACATACGAACACAAGTTTTATCTGCGGATCAGCAAAGGCTTGAAGCACGGACCGCAGTACGAGAAGATGTTCATCGCGAAGAGTTCGATCAGCAAGTTGAGACACAACAATTAAGTCCACGTGAAGTCACTGGTAGTAGCTCCATGAAAGATGTCATTGGAATGTTACCTGAGTTTGATCCAATAAAACAAAATTTATCATCGGAACAGTTTATTACCAAAGTAGAGCAGTTGAAAGAAATTTATGAGTGGAATAATGCCACCATATTGTTCGCTGCTCAGCACAAATTCAAGGGAGTGGCCAAGGATTGGTTAGATGCTCAAGCAGTATATAGATCATGGGAGCAATTCAAAAATGCGCTACTTAAAGATTTTCCAAGTGTTGTAAATGTAGCAGAGGTGCACCGGCAAATGATGAGACGAAAGAGAAAGTTTAATGAAACGATAATCGAATACTTTTATACCATGATGGCAATCGGAAGGAAAGCTAACATGGACGAACGATCTATAAACTCATATATAATCAACGGATTAAATCAACATGAGTCAACAAAAGCATTACTAGCAATGAATTTATCCACATGTACAGAATTGTGTCGATCATTGGAAAATATGAAATCCTCTCAAGAATGGTCACATTACAAATCCACCGAGTACGGATCAGCAGGGTATACGAAACCAACAGAATTAAGCAGCAACGAAATAAAGGCTAAAGGTCCAAAATGTTACAATTGTAATGAATTTGGTCACATTGCAGCCAAATGCCCGGCTCCACAGAAAAAGAAATTACGGTGTACATACTGCCAGAAACTGGGACATGAAGAAAAAGATTGCAAACTTAAGGGATCAACGGTATCACAAGTTGAAGATCCAAAGGATAATGTGTGCCCACCGATTATGAAAATAGTGTATATCGGAGGTCATGAATATGAAGCGTTTGTAGACACTGGTAGCGATAATACCTTAATTCAGGAGTCTCAAGTACCCAAAGGAGCGATTCGACAGAATTCAGTAAAGCGTTTGCAAGGTTTTGGAGGTGCAATCGTCGAGTCAAAAGAATGTATCTTGACGGAGTTCAAAATGGATAATCAACGTTTGTATACGAGAATTCAAGTGGTACCAGACGAGGTACTACAATACACAGTTCTGCTAGGAAGAGACATTTTGTGCTACGGAAAAAAAGAGTCCAATATCGAACCAGAGTTAGTAGCTCAGAGCGAGAATACATACGATTTCGATATAGGCGCTGAGGCCAAGGGTCCTCAGCGCCAACAGGTGAGTGATCTATTGAAGTCATATAATGAATGCTTTGCCGAAAATTTTTCAAACATTGGCAGATGCAAATCAACGGTAATGGAAATCAAGGTGTCAACAACAAAACCTATAGTGGGACGACGATACCAAGTTCCATTTGCAAAGAGGGATGCTTTACGATCAGTAGTAGATGAACTGCTGAAATACAACATTATCCAACGTAGCGGGTCACCACATGCAGCATCATCGATTTTGGTGCCAAGACCCAACGGAGAACATAGATTATGTGTGGACTTCAGGGCACTCAACGAAGTCACTGTTAAACAACATTACCCGATGCCAATAGTCGAGGAGCAGCTGGCAAAATTGGCAGGAAATCGATACTTTACTACACTGGATATGACATCTGGTTACTATCAAGAAATGAGCAAAGAAAGCAAGGAATTCACAGCTTTTATGACACCCGAAGGATTATTTGAATTTAATGTCATGCCTTTTGGATTGATCAACGCACCAATGGTTTTCCAAAAGATTATTGCGGATATTATAAGGAAACTGGAATATCAACGAAATATAATTAGCTATGTGGATGAAGTTATTATATCATCAAAAACCATTGATGAAGGAATGATCATTTTAAATGAATTTCTAGAAGCAATTAAGTCAGAAGGATTAACTCTTCGCCCATCAAAATGTAAATTTATGAAAACTGAAGTACAGTTTCTAGGCCACGTAATAACAGGGGATGGTATTCAATCAGGAAAAGAGAAGACAAAATGTATTGCAGAATATCCACAGCCAAGGAATGAGACAGAAATACGCAGATTCCTGGGAATCACAGGATTCTTTAGAAAATTTGTTAAAAATTATAGCTTAATAGCCCAACCATTGAGCATGCTTTTAAAGAAAAATGAGAAATTTATATGGACGCACAAACAAAGCGAAGCTTTCAATAGCCTAAAAGAAGTCATTACGACACAACCGGTTTTGGGATTATATGACCCAAATAAAAAGCACGAAGTTCATACAGATGCAAGTAGCTTAGGAATAGCAGCAATTTTATTTCAAGAAGAGGAAATGGAGACAAAGCCAATATTTTATTTCAGTAGAGTTTGTACGGACGCAGAAAGTCGCTACTCAAGTCACGCACTGGAAGTATTAGCAATAGCAGAAGCTTTGGAGAGATTTCGCATATATCTTCTTGGATCAAAATTTGTAGTAATTACGGATTGTAATGCTGTGGCAACATTAAAGAACTCAACGGCTCTTCAACCACCCATTGCTCGTTGGTGGCTAAGGCTACAGGAATTTGATTTCACATGCAAACATAGACCAGGACAAGAACTACCACATGTAGATGGAATGAGTCGTCAGCCAGTTCTAAAAGAAGAAAGTATATTACAGGAAACTGAACGAATTTATAAAATTACACCGATTGATGAAGATTGGGTGTATACTATGCAAATGCAAGATCCGAAAATAAAAGAAGTATTTGAAGTATTCAAGAACAAAGATGTTAACTGTAATTGGAAACAAGTGAACAAAGACTATTCTGTTTCGCAAAGCAGACTATTTCGAAAAACCGATAAAGGAGACAAATTAGTAGTTCCTCAAGCAATTCGATGGAGGATCACTAAGAGCAATCATGATGATGTAGGTCATTATAGCATACAGAAAACTTTGGATCGGATAAGCCGTCATTTTTGGTTTCCAAGGATGAGAAATTTTGTAAAGTCGTACATAGATGCGTGCCCAGAATGTTGTGTAAACAAAGTAAAAGGTGGAAAACCAGATGGAGAACTGCATTTACAAGAAGTAATACCAATACCATTTCGGTCTATAAATATTGATCACATTGGACCTTTTATAAAGAGCAAGAGTGGAAATTGTCACATTTTAGTAATGGTTTGCGCATTTACCAAGTACACCATTCTGGTAGCCACACGTAATACAAAGACAGCCCCGGTAATAAAAGCTCTTAAACAAATATTTAGTATTTTCGGCCAACCAGTACGTATAACATCAGATAGAGGCACATCGTTCACATCAAAGGAGTTTGAAGAATTTGTCAAAAAGAATGGAATACAACATATAACATATATACGCACGCCCCGAGCTAATGGCCAAGCAGAAAGGATGAATAGAACACTTTTAAATGCTCTGAAAACTTGTACAGACAAAGACAAAGATTGGGATCAGAATATATGTAAAATACAGTGGAGTATGAATACGCACGTGAACTCAACAACGAAATTTACCCCAAATGATATAGTATTTAATTTTAATCCCAGAGATGTAACATGCAATCAGCTTATCCAAGCAATAACCGAGGATTGCTACGAAAAACTAGATGTACAAGGAAAACGAACTCAGGCAGCCGCAAACATTAAAGCAGAACAGAAAAAATGGAAAGAACGGTACGACACAAAGCATTGCCACCCACGAAAATTTGAAGTTGATGATTTGGTCGTCATTGATTACAATCCGATGGCGACAGGAGAAACACACAAACTAGATCCTGCTTTTAAAGGACCATATGTCGTCAGCAAAGTTTTGGGAAACGATCGTTACATAGTAGAAGACTTACCGGATCGTTCCATATCTCAACGACGATACAGTAATGTTATGTCAAACGACCATATGAAGCCATGGTGTGCTTTAATTCCGAATTTGGACATCGAAGAGGAATGCTACAACTACATAAGTGACGACGAAGACGAGTCAGGAAAGGCCGGATGTCAAGAATGACAGTACTAGTGGAGAGAACGCGTAAGAGAGCAGAGTGAAGAGTTGGCATTGGGAGAATACGCGAGGGAGAGACGAAGGAGGCTTGTTCGAGAAGCTGCTGAAGGGAGACGTAAATTGTAGAGCGGAAGATAATGAAGTCTTAATAATAATTTGTATCTTAAAACTAGTCAATAAACCACTTATGCTTATTCCTGACATATGGTTGTTGTATATACGTTCGTGTAAAAACTGCGGAAGGTTTTTGCTTTTCGCTGCTAACTTCGAAGTCCAAAGTAGCGCCCCTCAAGACCAAAACACTCCCAAGACTTAAGCTGTGTGCCGCTCACCTTCTCGCAGACCTTTGCCACCGAATTCGTGACCTGATCAGGGTACCAGTTGAGCGTACTTTTCTTTGGTCCGATTCGGAAATAACTCTTCATTGGATAAAGTCACACCCTTCGTCGTTGGCAACGTTCGTTACGAACAGGGTGGCTGAAATCCAAGAATGGTCAGAGAACATATCATGGCGACATGTACCAACAAAACAGAACCCAGCAGACATTGTGTCTCGCGGTTGTAATGTTGACGAACTAGTTGATTCGATTTGGTTATCAGGACCTGGGTTTCTCGGACAACCGCAAAGCGATTGCCCAGTCAATCAGCATATCCAACTATCGGACGAAATGCGCAAATTAGAAGTGCGGAAATCAGCTGTCGTGCTGACCCTGGTAGTTGACGAGAATCCGCTAATTGAGACCATCGAAGCTTATTCGTCACATACAAAATTAATAAGAGTGTTCTGTTATGTGTTCCGTTTCATCTGTAGATGTAAAAATAAATCGACCATATTCGATGATGTAATTCCATCACCATTAGAGCGAAAAGAAGCATTTCACGAAATTGTTGAAATACTTCAAAATAAAGAATTCCGAGAAGATATAGGAAAAATTCGTAAGAGCGCCAGAGTTGGTCAAAAATTTCAAGGTTTGACTCCATTTCTGCACGAATACACTGGTTCGTGGTGCTCATTTTCGTTGTTGAGAGTTGGGGGGCGACTGGTAAACGCTCCAATTTTATATGATGGGAAATTTCCGCTCATTTTATCAAAACGCTCGCAATTCGTGCGAAGCTATGTCCGTCACCTCCATTTATCGAATTGTCATATTGGCCCAAGAGCTCTAGTAAGTCACCTACGTTAGCAGTTGTGGATTGTCAACGCTCAAGAAGTCTACAGACAAACAGTGAGATCTTGTATCTTATGCTTTAAGTACAAGCCACGCTTCATGGGCCACGCTTCATGGGCCACGCTTGCCTGCAGACAGTGAGACAGCTCCACCCATTTAGCATTTGCGGCGTTGATTTTTGTGTGGTTGTATGTACTGCAACATTAAGAATTCGAGGAAGGCCTCCATATAAGACTTACATCGCACTTTTCGTTTGTTTTTCTTCCAAAGCGGTTCATTTGGAACTAGTGTCAGATTTAAGCACTAATACCTTTCTTATGGCTTTCCAAAGGTTCATCGGCCGGAGAGGAGTTCCGCAAGCAGTCCACTGCGACAACGCGACGAACTTCGTCGGAGGGAGTCGGGAGCTGGATAATCTTCGGCGCAAGATCGAAAGCGAGGTGGACGCAGTGCGGGAATTCGCGTCAAGAAGCGGATGCAAATTTGCGTTCATACCGCCAAGAGCGCCGCACTTCGGAGGAGTATGGGAGGCAGGTGTCAAGTCTGCAAAGCAGCTACTCCTACGGACGATGGCCAACGCCAGTCTCATGGCAGAAGAGCTGGAAACGGTGCTGGTGGCAGTCGAAGCCACACTCAACTCCAGGCCTCTGGGAGCGGTCAGCCAGGACCCAACGACGGCGAGGCCATATCTCCCGGGCACTTGCTGATAGGAGGGCCATTAAGGGCACTGCCGCACCACGGGACTCCGGACCAAGAGGGTCTCAGCGGCTGCTTAAAGCGATGGCGAACTGTCTCGTCGCTCAAGCGGGCGTTCTGGCAGCGATGGTCCCGGGAGTATGTGCTTGGGCTGCAAACGAGGGCCAAGTGGCACGAGCGAAGGCCCAACATCAGCGTGGTAGATCTCGTCCTAGTCGCAGAGGACAATCTACCACCTCAACAGTGGATGACGGTCCGAGTGGTGGCCACAAGCGTCGGACAGGACGGCGCAATCAGGGTCGCAGACATAAGGATGACCGGAGGCACCACCTACAGAAGAGCAATCCACAAGCTGACACCTCTGCCAGTTCTTTGAAGGCCTAAAGCCCTCCAAGGGCGCCGATGTACGCGCAGATGAGCGCTATGTGGATGTTTTGTGTTGTCCAATAAATGTTCGATGTTGGAGTTAGAGGCGGACGGGATCGAACTGCATTGGAGCGAATTCGACCCGCTTCGCCGACTTAGGTTAAGAAAGGAAAAATGGAAAATATAGTCGAAAAATACATTTCAAACTGATCACAAGCAATTTATTCCGTTGATATTACTTTCCTCGCAAATAAAAACGAAGTCCCAAATTTAAATCAGTTTAGTGGAAACATTACGCAAAGGAGATGGTCTTGCACAATCAGGTTTAGGAAATATAACATAAATACATATAGGCCGAACTATTTTAGGGAATTAGTTAAGTTGTATTTTCCTTGAAGAGACGAGCGGGAAGAGTTAGTGCAGAGAAATTGTGGGGAGTTCTACAATAAGTAAAAGCATATTATTAGGGTAGGGTTCAATAAATACAATGTATTAGATGATTTAGAAGACGCGCTTAGAAAGGCTATGGAGAATGAAAATAGGGAAACAGAAAATGAATTGGGAGGTCAGGATGAATTAGCTGAGAAGTTTAGGGTTCTAGCTTTTCCAGAAGTAAGCTCTCAGCTCAACTTATTGAATTTAAATGCGGATGCCCAACCTGCAAATTCGAATAATGATATCCGTGTTATAAATAATACACTCTAATAATTTCGCCTGAAAATTTGGCAAGGATTGTTAGGTCTCTAAATATGAAACAAAAAACTTTTCTCACTCATGATCTTCATCTTCAAAACAATGAAATAGGTAACGACCCAACAACTGCTTAAATTCTCTTGTGCGCTCCCACAGGAAAAGCAGCTTTCGGAATTGGCGGTTCCACCCTTCATTCCATGTTCTCCCTTCATATTAATAAGTCCGGGTCTTCATTTAGAGATTTGAGTTCTGATCTTCTTAATACTCTTCAAACAAGGTTCATAGACCTCAAACTTTTAATAATTGACGAAATTTCGATTTGCGTTGCATAAAGGTTTTCGCATTCGGACTCGCGTCTTAAGCAAATTTTTTGTAATAGGGATCTTCCCTTCGGGGGAATTTCTGTTATCGTGTTCGGCGATCTCAGACAACCTGTAGGTGATCGTTGGATACTTCAATTCACGTCATCCTCGCATGACCCTTACAGCATTCTTGTTGGGCCTTCTCTGTAGGAACGTTTTAAGTTTTTTGAGCTCACAGAGATCATGCGACAGCGAGACGACCAACCATTTGCAATCGCACTAAACAACGTGGCATCCGGCCAAATGTCATCAGCAGATATAGATTTATTTAGGAACAAAATCTTCGACGCAAGTCAAGTTCCAGATGAGGCAATTCATCTGTTACTCAGCAATAGGGACACGGACCATTACAACGGGGCAAAATTATCTTCTATTCTCACTGAGGAATATATTTCTTTGACTGTAAATTGCATCAGAGCTGCACATCTTAATCAAACAGCTTAAAATAAATATTTAGAAGATGTAGTACTGGAGGTGGCGATTGACCATAGTTGAACTACCCTCTCCACTAGTCCTTAGATGGGTACTTACTTGACTGACCCTATGGTAGGCGAACATAGAACCACCGAGAAAAAAGTATGTGTACGAAGCGGCAGAAAACATAATCGAAAAAAAAACGGTAGGTGAAGGAAGGAAAAAAACAATCTACTTCGATTTACATTGACATTCCTCTGTTTAAAAGTTCCAATTCACAACTTTGGTGCATATTAATAAAATTGACAAACATTCCAAATTTACCGGTAGTTCCTGCTGGAAAATATTTGGGGAAATCCAAGCCATATAGTTGTGATGAATTTCTAAGCCAATTTACTTGCGAGTTAAAAGATTTGCGGGAAAATAGAATTGGTATAGACAAAAAGCACTAAGAAGTACAACTTAGGGCCATTGTTTGTGATGCTCCAGCTAGGGCTTGCGTCAGTAGGACTCTTGGAAATACATCATCGCATGGATGTTCGAAATGTACACAAGTCGATGAAAAAATAAATGGTGTATTAACATACAAAACAGAAAGTGGAGACTTAATAACAGACGAGGACTTCAAAAATAGAAAATATTCAGATCACCACTCAAAGCACTATTTGACAAAAATTACACCTTTTAAAACTCTAAATGTTAAAATGGTTACCCAAATTCCATTGGATTGTATGCATTTAATCGATTAGGGAATCTTGCGTAAATTACTTGACAGATTAATAAATAACAAGACTTGTAATAAATTAATGAAAGGAAAAAAAATATATCGCAAAAATTAATTGACCTACGCAAAAAAATGCCAAGAGAATTTGTAAGAAAGCCTAGATCCCTAAATGAACTGTCAAAATGGAAAGCGAAAGAATTTAGCCAATTTTGACTATACACAGGAATTTTCGTACTAAAAAATGCACTATTTGACGACCGAGTACTATGAGTTTAAGTTACTGCATTGCGGGTATAGAATGTTGTGCTGCCCATTCCACAGAAAATAAAATTTGGGAACCTGTCAGCGCATGTTGCAGCTTTTTGTGGAAAATTTTCCAATTATATTTTTTGAATTATATTTTTCATATAACGTCCATAGTTTACCCATGTACAACAAACGGTGGAGCAGGTGGGCGATCCATTAAACGGTTCCGCATAGAGAATTATTTGCAACATATTGAAAGTTTCGTTCGAAATCGAACAAAAATTTTTTAGTAAATACACAGGAGAATAGACGAAGTCTTACCAAGATCAGACCCCGTCACGAGTAATAAATATATAATTTTTAAAGGTACCACATTAATGCAAAAGAAACCTAATAATTATTGTTATATTGAAGGAGATATTCCTGTAGTTATAGTCTCAGTTATGGAAACCTCTGTGGAACAGTTTAAAGTAAGGCAATTTAGGAACCTCTGAAACTTTTATACTCAGCCTTGCAACTCCTGTGACATATGTATTTACCTAGCAGATGCAGAACGTTCACCATCTGAATAAATTTTTAAATTAAGTCAATTGACTTGTAAGGCGGTCGTTCTCCCTTTTTTGAAAGATATTATTACTGAACCAAAAGGGGGATACAGCATTCGTATCTAGCCAGAGGATGACCGGAATACTGCTCGTCAGTAGCAGTAAGGAATTCATCTGGATCGCCGATGACGATGGCAGCATTTCTCCGCCGACCTTCAAAGATTCGGCTACCATACCCTCTCATCCCGGCTGGGAATCCAGTGATACGGCCTTCTTAATCCGTGTAGGGTGCCTGCAGCGGCACAAAAGGCGATCGGGAATTCCGCATAGGCACACCGACATCGATGCACGCAACGCGTGCCCACAATTGGCTTGGATGAGACCAAACATGTTAATGGCTGGTCTGTACCCTTTCGCCCTGAGGGTTGCCCTTTGAAGGGCAGTCCACCGGACTACTGCACTTCGCTGCCTTATGCCCAGCCTGACCGCACTGACGGCACACATCGGACCATTTGATCGGGTCTACATCAAATGGTTCTCGTACCGATGCCGGCCGCTCGTCCATACCTATGCTTCTCAAGTACGACCAGCGCTGCATCATCCACATCAAGCGTCAGATTAATACTGGCGTCATCCGTAACGGACCAACGCTTTGTCTCCAAATGCACTGCCTTTTTGAAAACTGCTGCCTTCATCTCCTCCTGGAAGTTGTTCACAAACAACTCTTCCATAAATGTCTCGGCGACGATGGTCGTATCACGTCGAACACCGTCACCCGTGGCCTCACGCCCTTGCTCTGTTGGACTGTCAGTCCAACCTCTGCGAACTTTTTGTTTGCCACCACTCGCTTCATCTTCAGGCTCCACACCCACAATGGCATGGTGGGTGCCCTCGGCAGCAGCGGAGATCTCGGCCAGGATTGCCGGCGTTCCGCCCGCCAAAATACGCCACGCTGGACATTGCGGCACTTCGGCAACGACAGCCCCGGCTGCGACGTCGACGTCAGCAGCGGCAACGGGCGCTTTTCTTGTAATGTAAGGGATGGACACGCTGTCCAACGCTACCCTCTTTGCGACCGTAGCCTCGCTGGCCATCAGTTCCAGCACCGAAACCGTGCGGGCCTACTGCTTGCGCCCCTTCTGACGGCTCCCGTCCCAACGGCTTCTCGTGCCGTTCATCCGCACTGGGACACTATAGCGAGTGCTCACTGTACTTACACCAAGTGGAAATTGTCACTGGCACACACACACGCACACAAGCTCACACGAACGTCCATTTGCAATGTCACTGCCCACAAGTATGCAACACTATATAGGCGCTGCCTAAAGGTATGCCACACTTTTTAGTTGCTGCACTCTGTTTGGCTGCTGATTGGCCAGCAAACGTACGGGACTTTGTACAAAACTTGTAACCAAGCTACCGTAATTCAACTTGTTCACCTTACTAAGTTTTTTCCACTCGTTTTCGATTTCGCTTTTGTCACTGAGGCTGACAAAGGTCAGTTGTATTTGGATTCTGAGTGCGATCGAAACTCGCTGCGCTAAAGCAATGTCTAATAATAATAATAATAGTGATGCTACAGCATCAGAAGTGGGATCTGGCACGCTACCTAATGTGTCAAACGATTCATGGCGAGTGTTAATGGAAATGCAAAACAAAAACTTAATTGAATTTGTAAAAGCATTGAAATCAGCGCCATCTCAAACAACAAATAATAAGACAGTAGTGTTGTCGAAATTTCACGCAGATATTGTTGGCGCCGACGCGTCCCCGTGGTGCGCTACAGTAAATATAATTTTGGCTGAAAATAACATACAAGGCAGTGCGTTGGTGATGGCTTTGAGTGCAGCGCTGAAAGGCAGTGCGTCGCAGTGACTCTCGCAAATATGTTATCCCGAAATATATTGGGCTGAGTTCAAGGAACTTTTCGTTCAGCGCTTTACCAGTGTAGAAATACCAGCATCTATGTTTTTTAACAATGTTATTAACTAGCCCGTCCGACGGAGATTGTCTTTCCAGTTATGCTAGCCGCATGGTGACGTCACTCACCACTAAATGGCGTGATATGGATGTGGAGGAGATTGCTGTGTCTGTGACGCTTGCTCAGTTGACTCGTATTGACACCAGATTGCAATGTATAACCTTTACTTTCAACGTGCGCACCAGGAGTGAGTTACAGACTTAAGGCCTTCACATTCAACAAACGGAAGAAATCTTTGCAAGAAGCAACAGGTCCAGCTGACATAAAATGGCACAAATTGTAAACAATAAAATGTAATTTTTGTGGAAAATTGGGTCACAAGATGGCTGAATGTAGAGCTAGACAGCAACAAAGTCTTCCTTCCGTGTTGCAGAGCATAGTAGCAGGAGCGTGTTTGGTCGTCAGCAGTGATCAAATGTAACCTGTTTCAAGTGTGGCGAAGTTGGACACATTTCAACCCATTGCAGTATGTCCAAAATGGAAAAAGGTCAAGGATACGTATCAGGTGAAGAGAGTGCAGATTTGTGAAGTTGTTGAAGATAATTCTCTTGCCGAGGACATTGCAAAATCTTACGAGGTAAGAAAAATTTGTTTATTTAACACACACACTTAAGATTGATGCTGACAATTGTATAGGTGCTGTGAAATTGGCTGTAAATTTGTTTGGAATACCAAACCGCATAATAGCAGACCAGGGTAGGTGTTTTGCCAGCTCTAAATTTAGTGAGTTTTGTGCTCAACAAAAAATAATGAACACTTTGAGAAACTTACTAACAGCAGTTGAGACTAGCTGCAGATTTGTCAGTACGCATTGGGCGAAGTACAGTTAGCCTTAAATTGTACAGTAAGTCGAGTGACAAAGGCAAGTCCTTTGGAATTGTTTATTGGAAAGGTTGCTTGTCCGTTGGGGTTACTTTCACCATGTGACATGGCACAAGAGGTTGATTTGGCAGCATCAAGAGCTCGAGCGGTACAAAATATATCAGCAGCTGCAGCATATAGCAAAGCGCACTTTGATAAAACCAAGGCTTAGGTTGTTGGATACAAAGTAGGAGATTTTGTGTTGTTAAAGAATGAAGAAAGGCATCAAACAAAGTTAAGTCCAAAGTTTAGAGGACCTTTACAAATAGCTGAATTGTTAGACGGGGACAGATATATCCTTAGATCATTGACAAATAATAGGAAGTACCAATATATCCACGAGGATATAAGAAAATTGCCAGAGGAGTATGTGCCATGTGTTGAACAGTATGTGTTAAACTAGAAAGTAGTGAAGAGGATTGAAATGAAATGAGTGAAAAAGAAACTGCTGAAAGTAGAGGTGGGCACGGGCTGGGTTTTGTTCGGGTAAATGTGGGTACCCGTGGGTACGGATTGTAAAATCTAATTTCGGGTTGGGTATGGGTGGTTGTGGGTTAGAAGTGCAGAGAGCCACAAGTGCTAATAATGTTTTATATAAGTCGGTAGAAAACACGGTTGGAAAAAGCGAAGTTTGGAAAACATTTAGGAACCTGGAAAACGATGGCCATATTTTGGACTATGTATGTTGTTCCAAATGCAAAGTTGTATTTTCTTTCAACATAAAACACCGCACCACAACACTGGCGCGCCACAAATGCGCCTTTGTTATTCCACCTAACCAGCCAAAGATAAATTTTTTCATCAAAGGCTGTTCCAAAACATGCTCTTGATGATTTTGCCAAAAAGCAGCTGACATTTATAGCAAAAGACTTGTTGTGACTGAGGGTAAGTCTAAATTAATTTTTTCATAATCATCAATGCTTCTGTTTGCTAAATTTATAGGATCTGGTTTTCGTGAATGCATTCAAGCTATCTTGAATATATGTATGTAGGTGCCCAGTATGGAACACGCGACTACAATGACTTGATTGTGTCCCAAAAATAATTAACTGGAAATGTCATGATTGGGGAGTACAATAGAATAAAGGATCTACTTACTACTAGTTTAACAAACAAACACCTGTCATTCACCACTGAGATGTGGACCGACCAGTTTACACAAAATAGCTTTGTCTGCCTGTTTGTAGGAGGGTGGAGCTTCCAATCCGATTAGACAAATCCCTTCAAACTATGTATGTATATAGGGGCCAGTCCCGTTTGGTGTTGTAGCTTCGGGCAGAGGAAGTGTGAAAGAATGTAGCTTCACTTTGTCCGTCTGGTATATATATGCACTTTTATTCAATGTAGCGCGAGCAAAATTTACAAGTTAAAAAAATTGAAAATAGATGTATATGAATGTAAAAGCAAAAATGAATTGTAGAAAAAATCGACTGAACGTGATGGCGGCTTTCATCGAACTTGCCCGTCACGCCAGTGTGCCCGTCCGACACCTGGGCAAAAATCTTCCCCGCCGCTACTGCTGGTCACCGTCGGCGTGAACATACCGCCCCCCTTGCAACAAGTTGCAATAGCCCGGTGGGCAAGTGGGAGGATGGGGAGCGGCGTCGTCCGGGAGCACCTAGATGCCGCAGGAGCCGGAGATGATCCAGCCGAACACTGTGCTCTGGGCGGCAGGGACGCCACTCTGGCCGGGCACACATCCGGGCTGGATGACTTCTGAGTAGACGTCTGCCCCGAGCACCAAAGCCACTGCCGCCGGATGGTAATAGCCGGGATCCGCTAACACCAGCGTGGCGAATTTTCCCTGGACAGCGGCGGGGATCTCCCTGCTGGGAGTACGGATGTCGAGCTCCTTCTCGACCTTCAGCACGACCTCCCTCTGGAAGCCGGACTCTGTCCTGGAGCGGATTATGGCATGGCACGCCTGGTCCTTGCCCACTGGAGCCACCGCCAACCCCAGATCCTTGGCGAAGGCCGCGCTGATGCGACTGTCAGGCGCGCAGGCGTCCAGCAGAACGCGAGCCTCGACCTCCTTCTCGCCATTGTCGACCTTGACCACCGCCGTCGGCATGACGTGAAGCGTCCGCAGGTGCAGCAGCGACGCGAGGGTGGGCGCTCGGGATGAGCTGCCCGCTGTTTCGCCATCTGTTGCGCCCCGAGCCGGCGTCCGATATGGTCGGGTTGACGCTCGGGAGGCCCTCCTGTCGCCTGAGTCCACCGTGTGCAGAAGCGTGTGGTGTGCTCCTCCACAGCGGCGACATCCCACCGAACTCCGACACGACCTTGCCTAGTGCTCCTGGGCCAAACAGTTGGCACAGTACTTATTCACAAGCACTGCCCGCAGCCGCTTCTCCGCACGAAGGTTCAGGAACCTTCGGCACTGCCGGAGCCCGTGGACTCCTCGACAAACGCGGCAGCGGTATGCGTTTCCTCCCTGAAGGTGGCGACGGGCGGCTTGGCGGGAAGGCGGTGCCATCTTTGTGTTGTGAAACGAAAAAACTGGAACGAGAAGAGATGATTAAAACCTACGTGCCTGGCAACACCGGACATGGACCAACGGAGACGTGGATAAACAGGACGGAAACGGAACGGATAGACGCGATAGTGTCACAGTTGAGGAGGAGTCGCTTCATGGTCGCTGGATAGGAGAATCAGCTTCGCGACCGGCCTTTTAATAATGCCGCGGGAAGTCCGTACGTCGGCGACACGTACTAAGCCGTCAGCCCCGGTGTGGACAAGCTCAACTCGCCCCAACCGCCAGTCAGTTGGAGGGAGATTGTCCTCACATATGACCACCAGGTCGTCGGCTTGCAGGCTACGGGACGGGAACTTCCACTTGTTCCTCTTATGCAACTCCTTTAAATATTCGTCCTTCCAGCGTCGGCAGAAGTGATGATGAAGCGCTTTCAGGCGCTGCCAGCGATTCACCAACGACATGGGTTCCGCATGGATCTCGGCCTCGGCTATGGCCACCAAGAGGCCTCCCACTAGGAAGTGTCCAGGACTCAAGGACACCAGATCTGCCGGATCTTCGCTCATAGGCGAAATGGGACGCGAATTCAAACACGCCTCGATCCTACATAGAAGGGTGGAGAGTTCCTCGAAGGTGTATCGGGTGTTGGCAGTGGATCGATAGAACAGCTTCTTGAAGCTCTTCACCCCAGCTTCCCACAAACCTCCCATGTGAGGCGCGCTCGGCGGAATGAAATGCCAGGATAGGATCCATTGGCCAAAACGGTTGGTAATGCAACGCTTCGTTGCCTCCAAGAAGTCCCTTCCTAGGGACTTGGATGCCCCAACGAAGGTTTTGCCGTTGTCGCAATAGATCCGTTGCGGACATGACCTCCGCGACACGAAACGGGAAAACGCTGCCAGGAACTTCTCTGTGGTTAGGTCTGAAGTCGCTTCGAGGTGGATGGCCTTCGTGCTGAAACAAACAAATACGCAGACGTAGCCTTTGGTGATGAGACAGGCTCGTCCGGTATAATTTTTGACCTCGAAGGGCCCCGCGAAATCAATGCCAGTGTGCGTGAAGGGCCGGGCAAAGGTGACCCGTACTCGGGGAAGCTCGCCATGAGTTGCGTCTGCTGCCGACGCATCCAGAGAATGCACACCTTGCATCCACGGACGTGGGCCTTCACGGCATTCTTCACCTTCGGAATCCAGAATTTTGCTCGCAGCACTCGCACCATTAATTGATTGCCGCCGTGCAGGGTGATGCGGTGTACGAAATCGATGAGGAGGCGGGTCAAATGAGCGTTGTACGGTAGGAGGATGGGATGCCGCTCATCATAGTTTAGCGATTCGGAGGCCCGCAGGCGCCCGCAAGACCTAAGGATACCAAGCTGGTCTAGAAATGGATTCAAATTCGCCAGTGAACTTGATGATGGAATCGGACGACCTTCGGAGAGGCAGCGGATTTCTGCAGCAAACTCTCTACGCTGCGCCTGTTGGATCAGGACTCTTTCAGCTGCGTGCAATTCTTTACTGGAGAGCTCGGGGGTTGTTGGCCGAGACGATTGCCGACAACAGAATCGACGGACATAGGCTATCACCCGCAGGGCCCTGCCGAAGTCCGAGAACCGATAGGTTAGGAGTGTCGGAGTGACGTGGGAAGCGGATCATCCAATCCCAGCTCAGTCAGCCAGATCTGCTGCATAAAGATTTTCGCTCGAACCACGAAAGGAGCTAGCCACCCGGCTGGATCGAACAACTTTGCTATGTGCGACAATACTTCTCTCTTGGAAACCGACTCCTTGACAAAAGGGTCGGTAGAGACGAAGAAGAATTGATCCTGCTTTGCCTGCCATCGGATGCCTAGTGTTTTGGCGGTGCTTGCATCCTCCAGCTCTAGAAATTCGGCATTTAGGAGATGCCCCTGCGGAATATCGCGTAACACGTCCTTCTGATTGGAGGTCCACTTACGGAGAGGAAAACCAGCAGAGGCGAGGACTTGCTGAAGCTCCCGGATCGTCGCGCGAGCTTCTTCCGTTGAATGGGATCCAGCCAGAACATTATCTACGTACATGTAGCGACGCAAAATCTCGCTCGCCCGGGGATGTTGTTGCTCCACGTCCGCAGCTAGTTGGAGGAGTACGCGGGTCGCCAGGAACGGGGCGCAGTTCACCCCAAAGGTGACTGTTTGGAGTTCGTAGTCCTGCAGGATACCCTCTTTATCTCGACATAAGATACGCTGAAAGGGGGGTATGATCGGAGGATACGTGAATCTGGCGATACATTTGCGTGATGTCAGCATTGAATACAACTCGGAAGAAAAGCCATTTGAGGATCTGGAGCGTGAGGTCCGCTTGAAGGTAGGGCCAGGGTGCAGGATATCATTCAAGCTAACACCTCTGGTGGACGGACTTGAGGCGTTGAAGACGACACGGAGCTTGGTCGTGGTGCTTTCGGGCTTAAACACCGCATGATGGGGCAAATAGAAATTTTTGGAATCAGTAGGGGGTGGAACTCGAATCATATGCCCTAATTCCTCATATTCACGCAGAACTGCATCATATTGCTCTTTCAAAACTGGGGTCCTCCCTAGTCGAGCCTCATTCCTGAGGAATTGGGCCATGGCGACGGATCTGGAATACCCTAAATCGATGTTTTCCGGGTCTTTGAAAGGTAAGGACACTACAAAACGTCCGTCCTCCCTTCGTTTGGTGGTCTCCCGGAAATGAGTTTCGCACTTTCTATCCTCTTCCTTTTCCGGTTTTACTGGAAGATCTTCCACCTCCCAAAATTTGGTGAGCAACTTATCCAAGCTCATGTTGCTTGGGACCACAATGACCCTTGCGGCCAGAACGGATGACGAAGGAGTGGGAGACTTGGCCATAGGTCCACATAGAACCCACCCAAATATAGTTGCCCTCCGAACCAGTGTCGATCAAGGCTCGAGCATGGAATTCGGTCCCTAGATGACGGATGGTCACCATAGCGGTCCCAAGTAAACCCTTGCGTGGGGCGGAAACCAGGAAATTATGAATGGGGTGACTCGAGGAAGGGCTCTCACCGGAATCAGTGCGCGTTGGAGGCGCGGTGGGCTGCGTTCGGAACGGATTCGCTGCTGGAGGAACGGCAGACGGTGCCCGGTGCAGCAGCGTATGATGCCGCTCATTGCAAGTATGACAACTGTGGGCGCTGGGACAGTCACGTAACTGATGACCGCGGGCGAAGCAATTCAAACACAGCTTTTGCTGCTTGATGGCTGTAATTCGATTCGGAACGGACATATTTAAGAATTTTGGACAGATTCGAATCGGATGATTCTCTCTCCCTCACAGTTTACAGGACACTGGCGCCACAGTCACCTGAGTGCTCAGTGCTTGAAACCTGGCGGGTGGAGCGGATCTTCGGACAGCGAATGGAAGAGGTTGGGATGTAGAGCTCGATTTTCGGTCTTCGAGGGTTTCTAAGACGCGGTACCGGTCGACCAAAAAATTGTTTAAGTCGGACCACGTGGACAAGTCGGTCTTGTTAGGAATGGATTGTTCCCATAAACCGACGGTGGAGTGGGGTAGCTTTGATGTGCAGAGGGCCACCAACAGTACATCCCAATTTTCCGTACTAACTCTGGACCGTTCCAGAGTCGTCAAACACCCTTGAATGGTTGTTTGCAGATCCTTGAGGGCAGTACACGTCTCATGCGTGACTGGAGACAAGTTGAATAGAATTTTTGTCTGAGTAGCTACTAACTGTCGCTTATTTTCAAACCGAGCCTTCAGATTCTCCCATGCCGCGTGAAAACCGTCGTTTGTAAGAGGTGAGCTAGACACGATTGTCTTAGCCTCGCCTCTGGTCTTGGATACGAGGTGAAACAATTTCTCCACCGGCGCTAACCTCGGATTGTCGACGTACATCGCTGTGAACAAGTCGCGGAAGGTAGGCCATTGATTATAATCCCCGGAAAATACGTCGACCTCGCACGGAGGTAGTCGATAGCCTTGGGTGACTTGGCTCGTGGAGTGCGGCGTTGGCGGGGGGAGGAGCAGGGTGTTTGGAGTCGCTCAATGCGTTCTCCGAGAGTGGTGCCGCAGCGGACATATACCATGTAGGCGTACTCATATTTGAGCTTGAGTGTTGAGAGATCAGAGTGATATTCTTCACACGTATCCACGGAAAGCGCTCGCGTACACGTCAGATACTCCGCCTCTACTCTGCCCCAAAGGACTTTATTCTGGTCAAGGTGCATCCGTAGAGCAAACATGGAAACTTCCTCCTCGATCGAGGCCATTGTGTTCACTTTGAACACGGTCAGATTATCGCAGGCTACGATGAAATGACTTAACGCCATCTTGGATGCGTATGAACGCTTTTGGGACTCGGATTTAGTCAGGACCTGGGCAGTTGGAACCGAGATGGTGATTCGCGGAACCTCGGCGGATTTCTCGGAGCCCGGTAGGGTGGACGATGGCACTCGGCTGGGCAAGGATGCTCGTTTGCGCGGAGTTTGAGAGAGGTAAGGCGATGTCGGAGCGCTACTAGAACCGGACGGACAGCGTTTGATTGTATCAGTGATACGAGGGACTTTACTTGTTGGCGATGACGACGTGGACCGACGCGGCACGGAGAGACGATCAGGCTTCGGGAGACTCTTGGCAGGGTCTGTGGGCATAGTCGGATCAGACACCGGCTACCCAATAAAAAAATAAGAAATGGATGCGGAACTTGGAGTGGACTGTATTATACACTAGTCGGCAAAAGTATTTAGACATGAAAAATTCGCAACATTTTTGCTTATAACTTATTTCTGTTCATAAAGGAAATATTTTTATTAATTTTCATAAATTGGTTTAGGTTTGTAGTTACACTTAAAAATATAAAAGGATGGATTATTCTGAGGAATGTGTGGAAAAATTTTTTTAGTTACAAATTAAGCATGGCATAAGTATTTGGACAAATTTTTTTAATGCCATTAATTCAAAATTTTTTAAAGAAGAAGAAAGAAAAATTTTACAAATTAATAAAAAATATACCCTCCTTTGGCGTCTAGCACCTTTTGCAGACGTTTTGATACAGACTCAACCAAGCTATGGATATAATCCAAGGAAATATCCATCCATAGAGTCTGTATTTCAATAATTGTTTCATCTCGACTTCTGGAGAGGTTAGCGAGACCTTCTTTTTTTTAAATCGACCAGAGGTTTTCTATAATATTGAGATCTGGACTTTGAGGGGGCCAATCCAACGTTTTAACTCCCGAATCTTTTAACAACTTTATAACTTGCTTTGCCTTATGGCATGGAGCGATGTCCTGTTGGAATATAAAGGACTCTCCAATCAACTTATCCCCCGAGGGGAATGCATAATGATTCAGAACCTCTAAATACTTGTCTTTGTTCATGGTTACATCAATAGCAACCAAATCTCCACAGCCAGTAAATGCAACGCATACCCAAAACATTACGGACCCACCTGAATCGATTATTCTTTCACACACTGATGCAACTTTTTTTCGATATGCTTTGGTAAGCGAACTTAAACCGATCGTATGTCCCAAAATTGGCCTCTTAGAGACGTTTACACACGGTTCTCTCACTAATGTCAATTTTGCCTCCTTCTTTTAACTGATTAGCAGCTGATTGCGGAGTCAGTAAGATATTTTGCTTAAATTTCCGCAGAATATACCGATCATCATGAAGAGTTGTTTTACGTGGTCGGCCACTACGGGGTACGTTTTTTGTTGTTTGGTTATTTCTATATTTATTTATTTCATAATAAACCGTTGCCCGCGAAATTTTAATAGTTCAATGATTTTTGATACCGAAATACCAGAGTTATATTTAATAATAATTTCATTTTTTATGAAATCACTTAGTTCTTTTCCTTTCTCCATTTTAAGTAACTTTTTGAATGTTTTAAGTAACTTTTTAAAACTTAAAGCCACATGAATACTTAAATTTGGCTAAACGTGAACAAAATTTTGCCATTAGTCCATCAACAGATTAACGCAGACACATGAAATCAAATGTCTAAATACTTATGCCATGGACAAAATCATTGTCTGTCTAGCTTTGTAATCAGAAGAAGGATAATTCAAAAGGCAATCAGAGAAAAAAACACCTTACATGTAACTGTAATTGCAATCTTTGTTTTAAGCATAAATAGTTCACCGTTTAGTTACCAAAAATGAAAAAACACCGTCCGACAGTCGAAAACTGATGTTGTCTAAATACTTTTGCCGACTAGTGTATGTAGGTAAGAATAACAAAAAAGGAACGGAGCTAAAACACCGCGGAGGACAGTGTTATAGAAACTTTTTTAGGAAAAACAATTTTTTATCTAATTTATTAATTTTAATGCTGACTCCAATTTTTATTTAAATTAAATTAAATTAAATTAATTTGAATTAAATCAAAATTCGAATAAAAATTCAAAATCAATAAAATCGATGATTGTATAGGAATCGGTCTTGGACACGGAAATTTTCAATTTATTAATTTTAATTTTAATTTGAATAAAATAAATAAAAAAAAAAAAAATTAATTTTAATTTTTAATTTTAATTTTAATTTGAATTAAAATTAATTTTAATTTTAATTTAAATCAAATTAAAATCCAAATCAAAAAAAAATTAAATTAGTAAATTCTTTGTTGAGAGTCGGAACCAGTGACTCATCTGAGCATCACTGATTTATGGTCGGCTGTAAAAAAGTTCACTGCCCGTTTTTTGGTCTTTTGTTGTTGTGGAAAAAGAAAAAATAAATTAATCAAATTTCGATTTGATTAATTTACTTTACGGACACCTTTATTTTTTTGTGGAAGAATCACCATCACAATCACCATCACTCGCGTATATGTAAACGGATGTATGTTTGTATGTGTGTATTTGGATATGGATGTATTTATGTAAATATACATATGTACTGGGAGATATATATACATATATATTTTTTTTGGAAGGAAAAAATTAATAGGACAATAACTCAGGACTGGAAAAACATGTACATATGTATGTCCATACAATTCGGAGTGAAAAGTTGCTATGGAAAAAGCGGGAACTTTTCACTGCCGGTCTGTATGTACGTATTGGAAAAAAAATGGAAATAAGAAATTTGGCTACTTATCAGAATCTCCACCGGGGCGAATGCTGGGGCGAGCGGAACGATGTATCCGGCTCGAAGGACCAATGTTTGTAGGAGGTTGGAGCTTCCAATCCGATTAGACAAATCCCTTCAAACTATGTATGTATATAGGGGCCAGTCCCGTTTGGTGTTGTAGGCTTCGGGCAGCACTGATGTCATTTCAGCTTTTTTTCCAGCCAGATCTGGCTGTTTTGGAAATGCGATTGCGGGAAAAATTTGAAAACAGCGGGCAGCGAGAATTCTAGCTTTTTTAACAAATTGAAATATATATTTTATTAATTTTACTTTTTCTCAATTTGGTCAGTTGTTTCTATCGCATTTGACGATTGAAATGTTAAAAATGTAAGTCTATAAGTATTAATATTAAAACAGATTGATGCTTTTTCTGTTGAAAACATTTTGAAAATTGAAAAAAAGCATCACTCCAATCCTGGAGTATTTTAATACTCCCAATACTGATAGAATTGAGCGACAGTACAATGAAGTAGAAGGTTGCCACAGGAGGCTAGTAACCTTCTACAAATGCAGCTAGACATCACAAGCATCTGGCTCAAAAGATGGAACATGGAGGTCAACCCAGAAAAATGCGTTCAAACAACATTTACATTAAGGAGAGGTTACTGTCCGACTATACTACTCGACGGAACCCCCATCCCCATCTGTGACTCAGCCAAATACCTGGGACTGATTATGGACAGAAGGCTAACATGGAAGCAGCATCTGAAGAGCAAAAGAGGCCAGCTCGACACAAAGCTGAAAAAGTACCTGTGGCTCATCGGGAGAAGTTCTACCCTTCGGCTAAACATAAAGCTTCTAATCTACAAAGTCATAATGAAGCCAATGTGGAAATATGGAATACCAATCTGGGGCACCGCCAGCCGATCCAACCGTGACCTAATACAAAAATTCCAAAGCAAGGCGCTAAGGATCATTTCAAATGCCCACTTACTAACGTCAAATAGGGAAATACATACTGAACTGGATATCCCATGGGTCGATCAAGAGATTTCCAGACTAACCGCAGCATATCTGGAGCGCCTTGAAAGGCACGTAAACCCGTACGCCATCAATATGCTAGAAAACAGCACCACCACCAGGCGCTTAAGAAGACTCCACACGCTAGACCTGCCACATAATTGAGAATAATATCTCTATTTAATTTCCTGCCACGTCATATAACCATCCCAACACACTATTTTAATACTGTTTAACATACAAACATTGTAACCGTCAATGCCCAATCAAGAAAACTTGCTGATTGTCACCGGACAGATTGCAAATTCAATATACCGCAGTCAAAAAAAAAAAAAAAAAAAAAAAAAAAAAAACAATGAAATAAGCTTAATACAATGGGAAAATGTATACGACACTATAAAGTTATGGAAAGAAGTATTAAAATACCAGGATTCTGGGGAAACGACCGGTTTTAATGAATTGGCTTCAGCTGCTCTGCAAATGCTGTCACTGCCTTGGTTAAATGACGAAGTTGAGAGGGTTTTAGCCAAGTAAATTTGGTTAAATCCAAAATAAATGAACGTTGATACGTTAAACGCTATATTAAGCAATATAGACAATATAGTATTATTGTATAATACATTCATTCTTGAATAAAAAACAATATACAAAAATCAGCTTTTTTCCCGCTTTTTTTCCGGGGGATTCAGCTTTTTTTAGCTGTTTTCTTGAGGCGATCTAGCTGTTTTGGCCTATCAAAAAATAACATCACTGTCGGGCAGAGGAAGTGTGAAAGAATGTAGCTTCACTTTGTCCGTCTGGTATATATATGCACTTTTATTCAATGCAAAATTTACAAGTTAAAAAAATTGAAAATAGATGTATATGAATGTAAAAGCAAAAATGAATTGTAGAAAAAATCGACTGAACGTGATGGCGGCTTCCATCGAACTTGCCCGTCACGCCAGTGTGCCCGTCCGACACCTGGGCAAAAATCTTCCCCGCCGCTACTCCTGGTCACCGTCGGCGTGAACACTGCCTAAGTGCTCATTCATTGGTGAATCGTTTTGCTTAAAAACTTCGATTTTAGGTGTAAAAGAATTTGTAGATGATAAGAAAACTGGCATTAACATCTTGGAACAAATTAAGGATACTACTAGATTATAATTTGCATAGTCATTTGAAAAATAGTGTTATTGTTACTGACAAATTGTCAGTGACAATGCGTCGAACATGGTTGCCGCTTTTAAGAATTATAAGAGGCTTTCCTGCGCACTTGAACTTAGTTATGGAAGACGTCATTGAAAAGAATCCCGTTGAAGAAATTAAATCTTTGATAGAGAATTCAAAAAATCTTGGAAAATATTTTAAGCATTTAGAACTCAATCATAAATAAAGCAAATCGCTAACGCAAGAGATGAAAACGCGATGGAATTCAATATTTATTATGCTTGAAAGCATTTTTGAGGTCCAGCAGGAAATTAAAACTTTACTTCTGTCGAAAAATGATTTAAGACGTATTGCAGATATTGACTTTACTCTTATTGAACAGCTAATAACATTTCTTAAACCTTTTAAAGATTGTTCAGAGAAACTGTCATCTGAAAAAGAACCTACAATACATACAATGTATGTACATACATGTACAGTGGCTCACAGCTTATTTGATACAGTGAATTTTTGTTTCTTTAAGTCTCTTTTACATCGAAAGTAAAAGTATTTATAAATTTGAAATGCAGATGTGTAGGTATGTTGTAAAGATGAGGTTTTCCCAGAAATAAACCAATGATCGTTCTTTGACGGTATAAACCGAATTTTATTTATTTTATAAAAATGTTCTGTTGCTTAGCCTAAGAGTTTTTAGTATATAAGTAAGTTTGAGTTCTGTCGCTCAAAGCAGCGGCAGAACGGGAGTATATAGCATGCCATATGTATGTATTTGTATATATTGTTAAATATGTATATACATATGTGCAGAAGGCATATATGTACATGCGCTTGGTACCGAATGGTCAGAACGTCATAGTACTTACGCTGCAGTTCTCACGCTGCGGGCCAGTCCACATATAAGTGGCTGATCATATTGCGGCACTTGACGGCGGTTATATTATGTAAACAAAGCGACAAAGTGTCTCTATGTTTATGCGCTTGATACTCTATTATTCAATTTGGGCATATGACCACTTTACATATTGTATACACTACGATACGGTGGGCATATGCTTGTTTGGCATATAACATACTACACTATTAAAGTAAAATTAGCAGGTATTGTGTGACAATTACGAAAAGAATCCTACGAATAATATCATATGTTTTGCTTTCAGATTTGCGAATGCATTAGTGACCAGTTTACATATTGTATACACTACAATACGGTGGCCATATGCTTGTTTGGCATATAACATACTACAATGTATCTAAATTACTAATTGTAAGAAAAGAGATTTCCGAGAAATTCTGTTCTTGGCGTACAAGCAGAAGATTAGACGTGGAAGTCGGATTTTGAACTCACAGCTTATTTGATACACCATTTTCTTTGTAAGTTAAACGACCATAAACGAGGTGATTTTAATATTAGAAGTTTTTTGTTATATTGGGTCAATATAGAAGAAATTATTTTCTGCGATTTTGAAACATTTAGTGCTCCATTAAAAGTTTATTACACAATGGGTCCACGGACAACAACAGAAAAGCGTGAACAGGTGATTCAACATTTTAAGAAGGGAGAAAGTGTCCGCAAAACTGCAGAACTGGTAGGCCGTAGAGGCGGTCCAGCACATCATAGAGCGCTTCAAACATGACATGACAACCAAATTCAAAATAAGGGCAGAAAAGCGCCAAATAAAATTTTTACGGAGGCTGACGAGCGCTATATCATAAGAAAAATTAAAGCTAACCCCGAGTTATCTGCTCCAAGTTAGCTGCAGAGATGGAGAATGAACTGGGAAAGTCATCCAGTGCAGAAACTGTCCGGCGGGTGCTGAGTGACCATGATTTTAATGGTCGAGTAGCTCGAAAAAAGCCATTTATATCAAAGAAAAACGAGCACAGCCGGCTTGGGTTTGCTAAGGAGCACATTTTGAATTGTGCAGACATGGCTGATTTGGAACTGCCCGCATTTAATGGCACCACCGGCACAGTCTCCTGACTTGAATGTTATAGAAAATTTATGGGCATTTTTGGACAACGGAGTCAGAAAACACAAAATTTCAAACAAAGAGGACCTTAAGAATACCTTGCTGGAGGAATGGGCGAAAATCACTCCTAGCTATACGCAAAAGTTGGTGGATTCCGTGAAAAATAGACTGCAGGAAGTGATTAAAGCACGTGGAAGGCACACTAAATATTAAAAATAAGATAAGCCTTTTTTATAAGCACATTTGAAATGGTGTATCAAATAAGCTGTGAGCTTACTTATTGATATTATTTTTGTTTTGTTATTTTTTTTGTTAAACTGCATTATATCGAATTAAATTGTTTTCTAAAAGAGGAAAAGTTCCCTTTTAAAATGGCGTTAAAAGTTTTTTGATATTGTGTGTACTTTTTGATTAATGACAAAAGCAATTTCTAAATAAGGGGTGCATCAAATAAGCTGTGAGCCACTGTATATGCTTTATGGTACGAAAAATTAAAAAAATTGTGTTAAAATATTTGATTCCAATGTTAAGGAACAATTAAAAGAGAAAACCTTAAGTTCTTTGGAGAAGCGTTTTCAGCCAACTACAGTTCATCTGGTTGGATTATTTTTGAACCCTCCATTTAAAGAATTGAGTTTTTTGCCAGAAGAAAAAAAGAGTCATGTTGTAGAAACAGTTAAAAGCATGTTGCTAGAAATCTATGAAACACAAAAATACAAACTAAATGATGGCTCAACAATTGAAAACACTTCGCCAAATAATACCTACGATGAGTTTCAAGATTATTTCGATATAAATCAACCGAAAAAAATAAAACTGGATAAAGATGCTATTGACATGCAAATAGAAAAATATTATGCCACATCCTTCCGTTCCAACTTGTCGTTTTTAGGCTTTTGGAAAGAAGCAACGGATCTTAAATTGTTAACAAGATTTGGCAAGGAATATTTTATGCATTCCTGTTAGCTCAGCGACAAGCGAGCGAGTGTTTTTTTTTTCGATAGGCCAAATTCTAAATGAAAGACACACACGACTGTCAAGCGCAAATCTGGACATGCTCCTGTTTCTTTATAAAAATATGTAAAAAAAAAATAAAGTTCTTAAAAATTTTTTTTGAATTGTTTCGGGCGGGCGGGTTGGGTTTTTTCGAGTTAACATTTTTTTTGCAAAGATTTGCTCTTCTGCCCATGGGTTGCAAAATATTGACCCATGCCCACCTCTAGTTGAAAGAGACAGTAATGAAATGATTGAACAAGAAACTGTTGAAAGAGACAGTAAAGATATGAGTGAACAAGAAACTGTTGAAAGAGACAGTATGGATGCCTGAAGGGCTGATTATAAAATTTGAATGAATTTGTCATAATGCATGCACAAGTGTGGCACATAAGATGGAAATCGCAACCAGTTTGATTTATGGTAATGAAGAAAAATTATTAAGAAAGTCAAAATCATTTAAAGATAAATTTTATACCTATTAATTTAAGAATGAAACAAAGAGTTGAATTTAAAATTCTGTAAGAAAGTAAAAGTTGAAGCTAAAATTTTGTAGTTGTAATTGATAAAGTTGTATGGAAAATGAAAATGTTGAATTCTATTTGATAATTTATGAATAAAATGATTGGAGCATTATTGTGGAATCACATGAGAATGTGCTGGCGCTGTGCCGGCGCGTGCTGGAAATATACATACATATGTATGTATGTATGTACATACATACGTGAGAGTACCACTAGGTGTTTATTGGTGCCACTTCGAGTATTTTTTTAAGAATCATAATTCCAGGAAGATGCCGATGTTGCATCATCTTTTAGATGCGTTGTTATTGGTCACCTATGTTTTGTAGTTTGGGAGAGTTCCGTTTTACCGAGGCGACAGCTACAGAAGCTGCCGTCCAGTGTGATTCGATGGTAGGTCAGAGACTAGGGGGCTGTGCTACAACATATACTTATGGAGTTACATACATACATTAGCGACTTTAATATACCCTTTTACGCAATGGGTACAGGGTATAACAATTTCACACAAAGCAAGCTTTAGCAGATGTGGAAACGAAATCTATCGGGGGCACTATCTCACAACTATCGATCGAGTGCGCCATCGATAGTACGACAACTCGATAGTGTCAACCCATCGATATTGTTGATAGAGCTATCGATAGTTCTCCACCTCTAATAAGTACATGTCTACAAATAATATTGCTGTTTGGAATGCATAATGTTTAACCCAGTGAAGACTGACCATAGAACGGCTCGTACGACTTTGATCAAATTTTTATAGGCGTGCCTGGTGCATCTTAGAAGTTAAACAAAGAAATAATTATATTTATACCTGCTCCCACACCTGAGATATAGTATGGGTATTTAAATACCCAACAGGCCATGGTGTGACCTATTTTCACTAAGACCATATTCCGAAAAATTAATCGATCGTGATCGTTATTTGCGAAATGTTAAAAAAGAGGTTTCCCCAGAGTAAGCTAAAGAAAATCATGCGTAAGAAAGCATCTGAATTAAGTGGTTGTTGTTGAGAAGTGTGGTTTTTAGTTTCCCATTTTTGTAACCAAACCTGATTCGGCGCCAAAAAATTTGTCAGCTGCCGAGCTGGTAGCTATTCTTAACGATTTATCTGACGGAGACAGTGATGCAGAAGAATTATTATGTAGGTCAACACGCCAATTCTATTGATGTAATTATAACACCACCCGATGCAGTCGATGCTGTCAGTGACACCGAGGAACTAGATGACAATATCCAATTAATACGCGACGATCGGGAACTGCCTCGTGAGACTGTAGGACAGTTTGAAATGGAATATATTTACGATGATAGAAATGAAAATATGCCTTCAGATGTGGATAATGAAGAAAACAAAGCGGAAATTGAAGCTGTTGCAGACATTACCCCAACATTTGATTGACGTGGTCGCAAACGACCTCGAATTGATGAAGTAAATAAGCCAAAGTGGTCTCATAGGATAAATTATACCTTCGATAAGATTCCATTTGAAGATACATCAGCTTTATACAAAGCGTCATACGAAAAGATGAATCCTGTGCAGCTTTCGGAAAAATTTATTGACGAAGAGGTGTTGCAATTGTTGGTCACCTCTTCTAATCAATATGCTGCGGAAAACAATTGTCTATCATTCACTTCTTCAATTGTCGAAATAAAAACATTTTTGCGTGTATTGTACATTACCGGATACCACACCTTGCCGCAGACAAACTATTATTGGTCAAATCGAGAATCACTAGGCTGTTCTCTAATAAAGCAATGTATTTCGCGGGACAGATTTAAAAAATAAAACATTCGTGTAAGATGTTCATAAAAAGTAAGCCATTGGATATAAGTATAGGTGTTTGGCTTCGACAGAAGGTTATTTATACCAGTTTATTCCATAAGCTGTTATTATGTGTGATAATCGAACAAATCATTCCCCATTAATAAGCGTCAAAGAAATGCTGAAGAAACCTCGAGGGACTTTTGACTTTTATTTTGATATGAACAATTCTATAGATGCTGTGCGTTGGAACGATACTGCAATAAGTTATTCTCGAAATCTTTACTTTCGTGCTGCGTTACCCGTTTTTTTAACTTTTTAGGTTGTAACTTTACTGTCGAATTTCATAAGCCATAAGCCAATATCTTCTGCAAAGTGGTATGATCTAAAGCAAAAAAAAATGTGTTTATTGATCAGCCTCATCTGGTGGGCCAATATAATAAATATATGGGTGATGTGGACCTTTTTGATAATGCAATAAATAACTATCGAATTCGGACTCGAGGCAAGAAATGGTACTGGCCATTGATAACAAACGTGCTAAGTGCGGCCATGGTAAACGCATGGAAGTTACACTGCTTTTGTCGAAAATATGAAAGTCAACCCTTGATGCCTCAGGTAGAATTCCGGGTGACGGTTTGCGAGTCCATCATGGTAAAGGCTTCTTCCGGTCACCCAAGAAAAAAGTTGATTTCTGGTACTCAACTAACAGAGCGATATGATCAAATTGATCATTTGATAGGAAAACTCAACACTCGTCATCGTTGTTCACAATGCGGCGGTAAAACTGAGTATGAATGCCTGAAGTGCCAGACAAACTTGCATCTAGCTCCTTGCTTTGCTGACTACCATAAATGAATTGCTCCGAACCGGCAAAAGAAAACAATGTCTCAATAAACTTTTCTTTATAACTAGAAAGATGGACTAACTTCGGCCGTGCCGAAGTTCGTATACCTTTGCAGATTTTCTCTATATAATTCACCGGAAGCATTATTGTAAATTAAACATACCAAATTTACAAATTCAAAATTTTGAGCTTGAGAAAAAAAATTTTTCATACAAAATTTTTTTTTGCACCGATTGTTCCTATAGCAGGTATATGATATAGCCAACCGATTCTGATAAAACTTGATTGAAGTATTAAGAAGTATATTAAACTCACAAATATCAAATTTCGTGGCATTCGGTTGAAAAACAACAGAGTTATTGAGGATAAGCCTTATTCATAAACTCACAAATATCAAATTTCGTGGCATTCGGTTAAAAAACAACAGAGTTATTGAGGATAAAGCTTATTCATGACCGATCGTTCCTATGGGAGCTATATGATATAGTCGTCCGATCGGGATGATTCCGAGATATACAATGCCTGCAGCAAAAAGGAGCCTATGCTGAAAATCAGCTCTGTAGCTCTTATGGTCTCGGAGGAGAAGCTGTTGATTCAGACAGACGGACAGACGGACATGGTCATATCGACTCGGCTATTCATGCTGATCAAGAATATATATACTTTATATAGTCGGAGATGCTTCCTTCTGTGCGTTGCAAACTTCTGACCAAAATAAATATACCCTCTGCAAGGGTATAAAAAGTGAAAAAATTACAATAAAACTAGAAAGATGGATTACTTTACAAATTCAAAATTTTGAGCTTGAAAAAAAAAATTTTCATACAAAATTTAAGAAGTATATTAAACTCACAAATATCAAATTTCGTGGTATTCGGACATGGTCATATCGACTCTGCTATTCATGCTGATCAAGAATATATATACTTTATATAATCGGAGATGCTTCCTTCTGTGCGTTGCAAACTTCTGACCAAAATTAATATACCCTCTGCAACGGTATAATAACAAAAAAATTTGACCTCCCATGCGCTTTTTACTTGTATTGATAAGTATTTGTCATATAAAAACATGTATTTTTACTACACATTGTGGCCTGTTGGGTATATAAATGCCCATTTTTACAATATCTCGTGTCACGACCAGGTTTGATCCCTTTTGTTTGTTTTTTTTTTGTGCTTATTCAATAAAGGATACTTTAGGCCATCTGGAAAAAGTAAACATTTTCCATTGCACAGTGGTTCCGCTTGTATGGAAGCGTGGCCAAAAATACTTCTAGAGGTGATATCGTATTGAAATTTTCACAAAAATTCTAGAAAAATATATAAAAAATATTGTGTAAAAATTGAACAAATTGGAATACTATATCATATAGCTCCCATAGGAATAATCGTTCAAAAATATTGCATTTAAATGAAAATTTATGTTATTTATTAAGTGATCTCAACCAAACTTACACATAATGATTTAAATACTATTTGAGGTAAACACACTAAATTTCAATTAAATCGGACTACTATAACATTTAGCTCCCATAGAAACAATCGGTAGAAAATTTAGTCTTAGTAAAGAGAACTTTGTTTATTGACCGATACAAGCGGATCCACTCCGCATAGTTTCAAACAAAATGAAATCTCCCTCTTAAAATTCATTATTTTTTTTTTAACAAGTCAAGAAAGATTAGGATCGAAAAAAAATAAACTACAGAGAATCATCTAGTAAATCAAAAACAGATTTTAATGAAATTGATTTTGGTTTTTTAGGTAGTTGTCTTTGTCCTGTTATATATGGATCTGATCTTAAAATTAAATGGTTGAGAACATCTGTATTTGATAAAATGCGAGATATTTTTCGACTATGGTGAAGCCTACATTTTTTTATTTCTTTGTTATTGGACTCGGCAGCTTTTTCTGAAAGTTTTGTGGGATCACAACTAAAAGTTTAACTAAACATGAAAAAGACGTTCACAAAACACACAAAAAATATTGATTCGCTTCAAATAAATTCATAGAAAGAATTTATTTGATTATATAATTATTATGATATAAATTTTAAAACACAGCAACACAATAACAAGACGACACAGAGGTTTCGCTGGGAAAATTTAACCTTGAAAAACAAGACGATGATGAGTTAGTATATTAAAGATTGCAAGCACATCCGCAAATTTCCGCAAGTAACTTAAACACTTTTATTATCTTAAAACACAGATAAATAATGTGAAATAGAAGACTTTTTGGGGTAAATTGTGGAACACAACTAAAAGTTTAAGTAAACATAAAAAACATTCACAAAAACGGTACAAACATATAGTTTTTTTTTAAACAATAATTATACTGGAGTTAAAAAAAATAATTCAGATTTATTATTTTTCAGTAAAAAGTAAATACCTTTAACTTGAAACTCCATTTTAAATAATTAATTTAGGAGCACTCAATCGTTTACCACACAAATTGCAAGTTCACGTTGCAACAGATTAATGCCCTTTAGCGTGCAGCTGTGCGTAAAATATGAACACGTATTCAATTTTTTGGTTCTATTTTTAGAAAGAACCGTTAGAATTTCAGCAAAAACCAATTTGCACTAGTTGAGAATGGACATTTATGAGATAAATAGTGTGCATTTTTTTTCAATATTTTGTGATGATGTTTTCGAATTTTGGCCTATGGGCGGAACCACTGTGCACTGGCCCAATTTTTTTTTTAGAAATTATTAATACCATAACAATAAAATATGAGAAATTTGAACCATGTAACACAATTTTAAGACTTTATGCCAAAAAAAACGAAATCTGGACCATAGTGCAAAGGATAAAGAATATCGAATGGTCGGTTATTCTAGACATGCAAAAGGCTACCGTTTGTATGATGCTGAGACCAGAGAGGTGGTAGAGAAGCGTGATGTTTTGTTCAACGAGCGTTTTGGTGACGATAAATCGAATGGCGATATTGTCACATTTGACTGTCCATATGGTCAATCTGATGAGAAAGATCATACAAAAGAAGATGACAGCTGCTGCGAGATGTCTATGGATGACGTCAATGAAGGTAGCAGTGCTAATGCACAGTGGGCGAAACGGCTGACTTAGCTTTTGCAATCGGTTACTAATTCTAAAGGCCAAAAATATCAACCGCTTCGATTTTCATTTAATATTCGCATAGCTGTGAAGCTTTGAAGACAACAAATGTTTCCTCAGCTTTTACTATCAGCTTTCCCGCCAATTCTGATTGCGTCTAAAAAAATTGCATATATGTAAATTGGTGTTATTGATTTTAATTCAACTTTTTGCTGTTAATTCAAGAAAAGGTAGTTACTAGCAAAATAAATATTTGTGACCTGTGATTATGTTTTGTCCCAAAATTTATATTCATTTTAGTACTTTTGTGTCTCTTAACATTTACTAATAAACTGAACTATAGTAGAGTGAAACTTTTAAGCTTCCATTAGGTGGCAGTAATGTTTATTTTTATACCCTGTACCCATAGGGTTCAAGGGTATATTAAAGTCGCTAAAATGTATGTAACAGCCAGAAGGAAAATTTTCCGACTCCATAAAGTATATATATTCTTGATCAGCACCAACAGCCGAGTTGATATGACCATATCCGTCTGTCCGTCTGTATGAACACCTAGATCTCAGAGACTATAAGAGCTAGAGTAACCAAACTTGGTGTCAACATCCGTCTATTGTATACGCATCAAGTTTGTTTCAAATTTTCGCCACGCCCACTTCCGCCCCCGCAAATTAGAAAAAACTATAACTAGAGTTCTATTAAAGCTACAGTATTTATTTATTGGTAGACTCAATTATATAGCCAATATGTACCATCTGACCGAATTTGACCGAAATCGGTCAATAAATATCGGAGATAATAAGTATATATGTTTTGTACTGAAATTCTATGGGCAGCAGCAGCTGAAATGTGTGAGCGAGATAGCATGCGCATGTTGCTTTGTACCGAATGACGCATTAGTTTCGTTCACTGTTAGGAGTGAGCGAGAAAGCATGCTTTTGCTGTTTTGGCTTGTTAAGAGAATTTTATGAAAAATTTTATTCAATTAATGAGGATTGCGAAGGAGTCTGTTTAAATGAAATATCCTTTTTTGGTACAGGGCATACTCCAAGTCGGCATGGACGACTTGCTTACTTCATATTATTATTGTTTTCTAGGCTAATGACCTCAAATGGTCCTATGTAAGAAGGTTCTAATTTATAACCTGTGTCATTCTTTAAATAAACCTGGTCTCCTATTTCTATTTTAAAATCTAATACTTTCCTATCATTTATTTCTTTTTGCTTAATTTTAAATTTGTCTAAAAATATTCGAGCTCTCTTATACGCGTTTTCTAATCTAAACTTAACTTCTTTTGAATAGTCTTCTACGTTATATATAGGCTCTATAGTATTTACGCTATTAAATTGTATTGGTAAGTTGATTTGTCTACCAAATACTAGTTTATATGGACAATAATTATGTGTTACTGATGGTGTTGTGTTAAAACAATACACGAAATACTGTAACCATATGTCCCAATCAGTTTTATCTACTAAAATGTATGAACGAATGTACTCATTGAATGTCCTATGACTTCTTTCAACGGTACCTAATGTCTGGTGGTGGTGTGCTGTAGACGTTATGTTGTCTATTTTTAAATATTTGCGCAAGTCATTTATAATGGAATTTTTATACTCTGTTCTCATGTCCGTAATGAACGTCTTCATTGGACCGTACTTCAGAATAAAAGATTCGAATATGGCTTTGGCGAAATTTGTTGCAGTCTTATTTGCAACGGAAATTGCTACTAAATACTTTGTTCAATCACATACTAGAGCAATTGCGTATTCATTTTCATTTTCCGAACGTGGTAGTGGACCAATTGTGTCTACTATCACTCTGTCAAAAGCATATTGTGGAGTTTCGGTTATTATCATAGGTGATCTTGTGTGTTTTGTCGTTTTCGACGTCAGGCATTTTGGACAGTTCTTTATGTACTCTTTTACATGTTTAGTCATGTTTTTCCAATAATATTTTCTCCTTATTTTTGATATTATTTTATTTATACCTGAATGACCTTGAATTGGATCGTCATGGAATGAAGACAATATAGCTTCTTTTTCTTCATCGTCTTGGATGAGGCTCACCGGCTTGAGTAGCGCTACTCTTAATGATTTTAAATTTTTATTGCCCATGTTTTTAAAAGTATCTATTGAAATTGATTCAAAGATCTTTTCGCTCGGTGCCACTTTTAGTTGGCTGATTTGAGATACACCGGCTTGCCTTTCAAGCCTTTGGAAAAACTGACCTAAGTCGAGAATTCCATTATTAATTAATTCTTGCTACAACTTTTTTCCATGTTTCAATAAACAAGTTGAATCTGTTATTCGCAAGGTCACTACTTTTGCGTACCTCGTCATTTGTAATGACTTCGTATACGATGGGCTCAGAAGCTTTTTCAAGACTTTGCCTTGGCAATAGCTCTTGTTTATTTTCTGCGCAGAATTTATTTTGTCTACTTTGGTGCCTGGTAGTGACTTTCAGGACTTTTCTATTCATGTCAATTAGGTCGGATATTGTTATCCTTGACGTGGCATCTGCCACGAAATTATCCTTACCTCTCAGATACTCTACCGTGAAATCGTACTCTTCTAATTCGAGTCGCATGCGGGTTAGTTTTGAACTTGGGTTTACCATAGAAAATAAATATGTTAAAGGTCTGTGATCAGTTTTAACTGTAAAGTGTTTGCCATATGTATATAGTCTAAAATGTGTTATTACGCAATGTATTGCTGCTAGTTCTTGTTCTGTAGTACTCTTAGTGCTTTCACCTTTAGTGAATGCTCTTGATGCATATGCAACTGGGAGTTGGAGTCCATTATAGTTTTGAGTTAAAACTGCTTCACATGCTTGTTTGCTTGCATCTGTGATTATGCAAAACTTGTTGCTAAAATCTGGGTATTGCAATAAATTTGGTTGAACAAGTTGATTTTTTATACCCTGTACCCATAAGGTACAAGGTATATTAAAGTCGCTAAAATGTATGTAACAGCCAAAAGCAAAATTTTCCGACTCCATAAAATATATATATTCTTGATCAGCATTAACAGCCCAGTCGACATGACCCTGTCCGTCTGTCCGTCCGTATGAACATCGAGATCTCAGAGACTATAAGAGCTAGAGCAACCAAAGTCCATACGCAGATCAAGTTTGTTTCAAATTTTTGCCACGCCCACTTTCGCCCCCAAAAATTAGAAAAAACTATAACTAGAGTTCTATTAGAGATATCATAATTCTTTTTGGCAGACTCAATTATATAGCCAATATGTACCATCTGAACGAATTTGACCGAAATCGGTAAATAAATATCGGTGATATACAGATATATGTTTTGTACTGAAATTCTATGGGCAGCAGCATCTGAAATGTGTGAGCGAGATAGCATGCGCATGTTGCTTTGTACCGAATGACGCATTAGTTTCGTTCACTGTTAGGAGTGAGCGAGAAAGCATGCTTTTGCTGTTTTGGCTTGTTAAGAGAATATTATGAAAAATGTTATTCAATTAATGGGGATTTGGAAGGAGTTTGAGTTTGTAACATTATACCTTTAATGTGTGCTATTTGAAGTAGTGTTCCAAATGCCATAAAACTAAGTAGAATATTAAAGAAACACAGATGTATACAAACCCAATTTCACTGCACTTTAAATTTAGACTTTATGCCAAAATAAACGCAAAAAAAACACTGTTCAGAGGAAGCCTTAGCCTTGTATATTGATAGTGGTTACACAAAGAAAGGACTCGCAGAGTGGTACCAAAAAGCGAAATGCAAATATATTTCCGACTATGATGTTCTGCGGTCTGCAAAAAAAATTGTGCTATCCTACTGGTCTAGTAGTAACTGACCATTCATTTGAGGAACCTTTACAAAATTTAATTAACCACACAGTATCCCGAATATTTGTATAAAGCACATTGTAAAGATTTCCCTAGTATAGAGAATAACAATGGTTAACAGCTAACTGCTATATATACATAAATGGGATTGTGATGGGAAAAGTAGCCACGCAACTTATCGCCAAAATTTTAATGATTTAAATGTTTTAGTACCATTAGAAATACTTTGTGGATCCGAAATACATAGTTTAGAAGAATGCGAAACCTTTATCCGCTCGATTTTATGGAGCTTGGTGGCTCAGGCAATACTAATAACGGCAACACAGCGAGAAAGTCCTTTCAAGATGAAAAATTAGCTGCCAAAAACCCTTGAAATTTTCCAGGGGTTTCCTTTTTATTTGTACCAGTTAAAATTCCGATTTTTAGACCCTGTACCCATAGGGTTCCAGGGTATATTAAAGTCGCTAAAATGTATGTAACAGGCAGAAGGAAAATTTTCCGACCCCATAAGGTATATATATTCTTGATCAGCATCAACAGCCGAGTCGATATAGCCATGTCCGTCTGTCCGTCCGTCCGTATGAACACCTAGATCTCAGAGACTATGAGAGCTAGAGTAACCAAACTTGGTGTCAACATCCGTCTAGTGTATACGCTGATCAAGTTTGTTTCAAATTTTTGCCACGCCCACTTCCACCCCTGCAAATTAGAAAAACTATTACTAGAGTTGTATTAAAGCTACAGTATTTATTTTTGGTAGACCCAATTATATAGCCAATATGTACCATCTGACCGAATTTGACTGAAATCGGTCAATAAATATCGGAGATAATAAGTATATATGTTTTGTACTGAAATTCTATGGGCAGCAGCAGCTGAAATGTGTGAGCGAGATAGCATGCGCATGCTTCTTTGTACCGAATGACGCAGTAGTTTCGTTCACTTTTAGCAGAGAGCGAGAAAGCATGCATTTGCTGTTTTGGCTTGTTAAGAGAATTTTATGAAAAATTTTATTCAATTAATGAGGATTGCGAAGGAGTCTGTTTAAATAAAATATCCTTTTTTGGTGCAGGGTATACTCCAAGTCGGCAGGGACGACTTGCTTACTTCATTTTGCTAAGGAAAAGCGCTACCAATTATTGGAAAATGGGACCAATGCACAGTGGTTCCGCCCATAGGCCAAAATTCGAAAACATCATCACAAAATATTGAAAAAAAATGCACACTATTTATCTCATAAATGTCCATTCTCAACTAGTGCAAATTGGTTTTTGCTGAAATTCTAACGGTTCTTTCTAAAAATAGAACCAAAAACTTGAATACGTGTTCATATTTTACGCACAGCTGCACGCTAAAGGGCATTAATCTGTTGCAACGTGAACTTGCAATTTGTGTGGTAAACGATTGAGTGCTCCTAAATTAATTATTTAAAATGGAGTTTCAAGTTAAAGGTATTTACTTTTTACTGAAAAATAATAAATCTGAATTATTTTTTTTAACTCCAGTATAATTATTGTTTAAAAAAAAACCTATATGTTTGTACCGTTTTTTGTGAATGTTTTTTATGTTTACTTAAACTTTTAGTTGTGTTCCACAATTTACCCCAAAAAGTCTTCTATTTCACATTATTTATCTGTGTTTTAAGATAATAAAAGTGTTTAAGTTACTTGCGGAAATTTGCGGATGTGCTTGCAATCTTTAATATACTAACTCATCATCGTCTTGTTTTTCAAGGTTAAATTTTCCCAGCGAAACCTCTGTGTCGTCTTGTTATTGTGTTGCTGTGTTTTAAAATTTATATCATAATAATTATATAATCAAATAAATTCTTTCTATGAATTTATTTGGAAGCGAATCAATATTTTTGTGTGTTTTGTGAACGTCTTTTTTCATGTTTAGTTAAACTTTTAGTTGTGATCCCACAAAACTTTCAGAAAAAGCTGCCGAGTCCAATAACAAAGAAATAAAAAAATGTAGGCTTCACCATAGTCGAAAAATATCTCGCATTTTATCAAATACAGATGTTCTCAACCATTTAATTTTAAGATCAGATCCATATATAACAGGACAAAGACAACTACCTAAAAAACCAAAATCAATTTCATTAAAATCTGTTTTGATTTACTAGATGATTCTCTGTAGTTTATTTTTTTTCGATCCTAATCTTTCTTGACTTGTTAAAAAAAAAATAATGAATTTTAAGAGGGAGATTTCATTTTGTTTGAAACTATGCGGAGTGGATCCGCTTGTATCGGTCAATAAACAAAGTTCTCTTTACTAAGACTAAATTTTCTACCGATTGTTTCTATGGGAGCTAAATGTTATAGTAGTCCGATTTAATTGAAATTTAGTGTGTTTACCTCAAATAGTATTTAAATCATTATGTGTAAGTTTGGTTGAGATCACTTAATAAATAACATAAATTTTCATTTAAATGCAATATTTTTGAACGATTATTCCTATGGGAGCTATATGATATAGTATTCCAATTTGTTCAATTTTTACACAATATTTTTTATATATTTTTCTAGAATTTTCGTGAAAATTTCAATACGATATCACCTCTAGAAGTATTTTTGGCCACGCTTCCATACAAGCGGAACCACTGTGCAGTGCGACCACGCCCACTCTTGCCGCCCCTGCAAACTGATGGATAGTAGAATTAGAAAAAATATATGTTATTTCTATTTAATTACTTACTTGTTTTTCTAAATGCTATTATCTTCTTCATCCAGTTCTATATTATATAAATTCTCATCGTCATCAGATTCCTGCAATTCTTTCTCAGTTTCAGCTGTGAACGAAATCTCCAAAAGATTTAATACCTCTTTTGAAAAGGGTTTTTTTTATTTTTTCTTTCCCTTTCCTTTAAGCAAACACTCGATAATAATGGATCCGAGGAATCCATAGCTCTGTAAAATATGTCAGTCATAGTATTTATCCGACTATTTTTCCTTGAACGTGACAATCTGTCTTTCTTGTACACTTTATTGCGTTCTTCTGAACCGTTGTCACCTAAACATCTTTGTGGAACCAAGCTCGAATTATTTATCTGGTAACCGTGAACCAATATTTTATGAATTGTTGGTGACATCGGATACCATGGATATGTACTCAAATATAAAGAAAAAGTTGTTTCACAAAATGAGCGAAATTTTTCTGAATTTATGTAATAGTTGCAAGAAATGGCGGTTAAAATGACGTGTAATTTATTTAAAAGATCTTCGCTGAAGTTGGTAGTAGTTTACTATTAGCAAAAGCTCTCCTCGCAGTATTGCCATCATTGCTATTGCCGCTTCCATTCTGCTTTGGCACACATACACGTAGACCCATTTCGTTCCAAAACTTTTCTTGAACATATTTTTTCCGTTTGCTTATTTCAGTCTTATCATCACCATTTTTATACCCTTGCAGAGGGTATATTAATTTTGGTCAGAAGTTTGCAACGCACAGAAGGAAGCATCTCCGACTATATAAAGTATATATATTCTTGATCAGCATGAATAGACGAGTCGATATGACCATGTCCGTCTGTCTGGATCAACAGCTTCTCCTCCGAGACCATAAGAGCAACAGAGCTCAGATTTTCAGCATAGGCTCCTTTTTGCTGCAGGCATTGTATATCTCGGAATCATCCCGATCGGACGACTATATCATATAGCTCCCATAGGACCGATCGGTCATGAATAAGCTTTATCCTCAATAACTCTGTTGTTTTTTAACCGAATGCCACGAAATTTGATACTTATGAGTTTAATATGCTTCTTGATACTTCAACCAAGTTTGATCAGAATCGGGCGACTATATCATATAGCTCCCATAGGAACGATCGGTCATAAATACGGTTTATCCTCAATAACTGTTGTTTTTCAACCGAATGCCATGAAATTTGATATTTATGAGTTTAATATGCTTCTTGATACTTCAACCAAGTTTGATCTGAATCGGACGACTATATCATATAGCTCCCATAGGACCGATCAGTCATGAATAAGGCTTATCCTCAATAACTCTGTTGTTTTTTAACCGAATGCCACGAAATTTGATATTTATGAGTTTAATATGCTTCTTGATACTTCAATCAAGTTTTATCAGAATCGGTTGGCTATATCATATAGCTGCTATAGGAACAATCGGTACAAAAAAAAATTTTGTATGAAAAATTTTTTTCCTCAAGCTCAAAATTTTGAATTTGTAAATTTGGTATGTTTAATTTACAATAATGCTTCTGGTGAATTATATAGAGAAAATCTGCAAGGGTATACGAACTTCGGCACGGCCGAAGTTAGTCCATCTTTCTACTTTTATTTCTAATTTATATGATATATTCGAGACAAATTCGACAAACCGGATCATGACTTACTCCAAACTGCAACGCTCCAGGCTTTGATATAAAAAATTCCGAACTAAAATCTTTTATTTCTAATATTTTTGTTGGAGTGACACCGCAGATTGGACAACATTGAGTGGATTTAGTTGCAGTTAAAACGTTTAGCACTTTGCCATCAATAAGTGTCATGTGCATTTCATAGGTAACTGTTATATCACGACTTTCGTTCAATTTGTAAACAAAAGGTTTAAGATTATTAATTTGAGAATCTAAACTGTTTTTTTCCATCATTATGTGGGCCGTAGTTTCTTTTACTACTTCTATTTTCAGAGGTCTGCAAAATCGTATGGACTGCGGTGTTCTATTGTTCCATATGTTGTGATTAAATGTGTCTATAATTCTTATCGGTATAACAGAAGTTACAAAAATGGAGTGATCTAAAAGCTGTTCGCCAGGTGATTCAGTAGCGAACTTTTGCTTATATATAATATGACCAGTTGAACCATCAAATCCATAGCTGCATATTAGTTTGATTTGAGAACTGTTTGCAAACTGATTTAAAACATCAGCTTGCATTTTAATTATTCAGTGCGCAGTGTGATCCAAAAGGTTTTGTAATGATACTTCGGCTGCCGTTTCCGTTACTTTTATATCCGCAGGACGGCTTTGTAATTTAGATTCCATTACTTCACTATAGATTGGATAAATGTTACTATGGCGACTTTTATTCATAAGTCTATTGTTCAAGTATTGCTGTTTTGTTAGTGAATTTTCCAGGAGGTAGCCAAAAAGGGGGACGAACGGGGATGAGTTTTTGGTTTGAAACTTAAGACAACACTCACAAGTACGAGCTGGACCAATTAGTTGGTTTCAGCATGGAACAGCTTATTTGTTATATTCCACGAAAGACGGTGAACGCATGTTAATTTTCTAAAAAATTCACATAAATTGGACACTACACAACACTAAATCCTTAGGGACTATACACAAATTAATAATATACATTAGATAGTGCATACCTTGAAGATCGCTTTCCATAATTTATTTGAATTTTCTGGACCAAATTGACACGTGTAGCACAACACAAAGTGACTAAATATTTTGGGGCCAATTTCTATTCGGAAATCAGCTGATCGCTAGCTCACTTTTAAAAGCTCTCAAAAATGTTTGCTGGCACTTTCAAAGATTTTTATTTTCATTTTTATAATGTATAATGAATTTAGTTTAATATAAAAACAAAAAAGCAACGATATATGAACATCGAAAAATCGGCTTTATGCCAAAAAAAACGAAATCTGGACCATAGTGCTTTGGTTGAATTTTGCCTCTTCGACACTTATCTAATGCCACTGCAAGAGATCCAAAAACTTATTGATGGTTTCTTACCAGTCCACACTTCCATTGGAGTCATATATGGGCATTTCTCTAGAATGGTCAACTACAGCCAAAAAATTCAAACTCATTGAAAGCATGTTATTCTTACATTTTTTTATAACGAAAATGTATGCATATTAAATTTAAATATTATAAAACAATTTTACATTTATGAAACACACATCTCGAAATATTGACACTCAAGCCGAACAAGTGCAAAAGTTCTGTTTTGAGTATTTCTATTGCAGATTTTGTTTTTATTTATATTCTTCACACCAAAGCGGGGCGGATTTGTATTAACGGGGAATTTGCTGCGTTTTTTTCCGTTGAACATTGAAAACCGTCATGCAGCGTTTTTTTCGTTTGCCGCTAGGAACGATAAAACTCAGATTGCACAAAAGCTTGTTTGTGTTCTGCGCTGATGACGTCACATGTGATGCGTGTGTTGAATTTTTAATTTAACATGTTAAATTACATTATTTTGGCTTTATATACAATTTATTAATAATAATATAACGAGAGAAGTCGCTTTTAACTCATTATCATTCACTTTTATTAAAAAAATATCAAAGAAGCTAACTTCGGCCGTGCCGAAGTTTGTATACTCTTGCAGATTAATTGATTACTTTCTCCGTCATATCGGATTCAAGATATGTATTTTAAAAATTGGATATAAAATTTAAAAAAATTTGAACCAAAAAAAAGAATTAGTAAGAAAAATTCGAGTTTGCCAACGGCAGGAATTGAACCTTGGTTCATGTCACTCCTAGAATCGATCTCTACCTATTGCGCTACCAAACTTTAAATTCAGGGTCTCGCTATTTCGGTATACATTGCAAGCGTCCAGCTTCTCGCTCTCTAAAGTTTCTGACGAATTCTAGAAAACAACAACACAATACAAATAGTTTTTTGTCTCTTTCTGTTTCGCACTCAGCTTGTAGTTTTTTCAAGCACGTGTTCGCATATATGTATGTATGTATGTTTGTATGTTTCCATGTATGTTGTTTGTGTACGCATATATAAAAGCAAATATAAACGTATTTAATTGGCTGCATATGCAAACATACTGATGCTGATGGGGGTTGATTAATTGATTTTATTGATTTATGTCGGTGTTTATTATCCGATCTGATTCAAACTTACTGATATGATGTAAAAGTATAATTCTCATCTGTTCACCAGATATCTTAAAAAACAAAAAAGTTTTTCTCACAAGAACTGTTTTGAACAACTCACATTTTGACCGAGGTACCTCTGATCTTTCCTATTTTTCTATAACTTATAGTTGTCCGATCCTACCAGTTCTCGAACTTAATTTAGATAAATCATCAATGAAGAGAATGATATGACTTTTATTCACGTAGCTCAAAATTTAAGTTCGATTCCTTGCGAAGAAACAGACAGTCCGACAGACGGACATGGTCATATCGACTCGGCTTTCGATGCTGATCTAGAATATATATACTTTATGGGGTCGGAAATGATTATTTCTATGCGTTACAAACATCTGACCAATTTTATTATACCCTCTGCAAGGGTATAATAATTTATAACAAATTCTCTTTGTTCATGGCTTCCCGCAATATTTGGCGTCATATGTTTACTAATGTTAAAAATGGGAAAAGTAGAGCTGCTTATTGAATTAGCGAATAACAAAATAAAGCCGCGAATAAATTCTTCCCAGTGTATTCACTCTTGCGATTTGGACGCAGAAATTTTTACTCTTTTTATTCGCGCCGCTGCCGCTGCGAATTATTCGCTCTGGTGTGTGGGATGGTAAAACTCCAAGATATTAATTTGTTTGACCACAGTGGTTAATTTAAAGTGTGAAGCGTGCGACACCGTAAAAAGGTAAAGAACAATATTTAACAAACTAAAGTGAATTTGAAATCCATGTTGTAAATAATGAAATTAAAAATATAATTTTTGCTTGTAGATGAGTATACCAAACAGTAAAAAAAGCCACCGGTGGAGTGAAAAAGTAAAGTATAATGAGAACTTTAAAACAAAAAACAGGGAAAGAATGCGAAGTGCTAGACAAAAGTGGAGATTGCTGGCTGATCAAAATAAAAGTATGATCGAAGAAAGGCGAAAATTGAATCGTATTCGTCAACAAAAAAGACGACAAAAACTAAAAGAAACAAATACAATGCCGTTAGAAGGACAGAACCCAAACTTGCCTTACCTGTGTAAGCAATCTCCAGCCAAAGCGGTTAAGAAAGTAGAGACTGCGATTAGGGACACGAAAAAAGTATTGATACTTTTTGGTATCTTGTATATTCGTTATTGATACCGATATTTTATACTTGATACTTTTGTTTCAATATTTGTACTTAACAAGTTTTTCTTGAGCGGTATCGAGTCAAAAAAATTACGTGGGATCTGAAATTCAAAAATATCCATTTTAAAGACTGAACAAAAAATCAAGTTCTGTAATGTACGTTTCATATAATGACGAATTAAGTCGGTACCTGTCTGCCCAGGTTTCACCACTTTCTATCGATCCTTTAAAACAATGGGATGACATAAATATAACTTTCCAAAACTATACAACCTGGCACAGAAGTATTTGGGGATTCCTACAACATCTGTGCCCTCTAAAGCTGGGAGTACTATCACAAAAACTCGCAACCGACTTTCACCGAAACAGCTTGACAAGCTGCTGTTCTTAGACGATTTTACGGAGTAGGAGTTTGATATTTAAAAAAATGTAAAAAAATATATAAAAATGTAACCCGAATTGGACATGGAGAAAAGGCGGAAAGTTCTTCAAATTTTGATTAAAAATATAAGCAATTTGAAAAACAGCTAAGCGTAAGCCAGTCACACATATGATATGTGACATATCAGACAACCTAGTTAATGCCGTAGCAAATTTTTATCAAAACGATTATGATAGTGTACAAGCTGCCGGGAAAAAAGACACATTAGTAAAAAATGGAAATGTAACTGCCAAGCGCTTGTATATAAAAAAAGAGAAATGTATATAAAAAAATGAAGTAAGCAAGTCGTCCCTGCCGACTTGGAGTATACCCTGTACCAAAAAAGGATATTTCATTTAAACAGACTCCTTCGCAATCCTCATTAATTGAATAAAATTTTTCATAAAATTCTCTTAACAAGCCAAAACAACAAATTCATGCTTTCTCGCTCACTCCTAACAGTGAACGAAACTAATGCGTCATTCGGTACAAAGCAACATGCATGCGCATGCTATCTCGCTCACACATTTCAGTTGCTGCTGCCCAAAGCATTTCAGTACAAAACATATATACGTATTATCTCCGATATTTACTGACCGATTTCGGTCAAATTCGGTCAGATGGTACATATTGGCTATATAATTGAGTCTGCCAAGAAGAAATGCTGTAGCTTTAATAGAACTCTAGTTATAGTTTTTTCTAATTTGCGGGGGCGGAAGTGGGCGTGGCAAAAATTTGAAACAAACTTGATCTGCGTATGGACTAGACGGATGTTGACACCAAGTTTGGTTGCTCTAGCTCTTATAGTCTCTGAGATCTCGATGTTCATACGGACGGACAGACGGACAGACGGACATGGTCATATCGACTCGGCTGTTGATGCTGATCAAGAATATATATACTTTATGGGGTCGGAAAATTTTCCTTCTCCCTGTTACATACATTTTAGTGACTTTAATATACCTTGTACCCTATGGGTACAGGGTATAAAAAGGGAAATGTTACCCTTTCCTCGACCACGGCAAACCTGGCCAAGATGATAACTGGCGCAGCCTAACGACTTCAGGGACGGGAAAAAGTGCCCTGAAGGAACTTACGTTCGCGCATAAGTATCAAAAAAAAAAAAAAAAAAAAATTCAAAGCAACAAGTATATATGTATAAAAAAAAGATTTTTTTAATAATGCATAAATTGTTGCCTAATCGTACTAAAAATCATTAAGTGCGCTAAACCAGTGCATTTAGCGATTGAACCTGCTGTATCGGATAGAGCGATAAAGGCAACAAAACATGTACACATATGTATGTACATATGTACATATATGCATAAATCGTCAATGTGTATTACGCACTCCGTGATATTGATGTTGGTGTTGCCTTTGAGTTTCACTCGAATTTAAAATATTTCATCATCTTTTGAAAAATTTTGCTTCGGGGTATTTGTTTCCCCGAATTCAGCAATTGCCGTTAAGCACATACACACGTGTATATGGGTACCAGCTGCGTAACAGGCGACATTGTCTTTGGCTACATTTTCAGACTTGCATGTCTCGTCAGAGTGACGGCGATGCCGCAACGGTACAAAGTTGCTTCGCGACAAGCGTCTCTATTTCATCATCTCGGTGGTATGATCGCGTCGCGAGTCGCACATTTTGGTGGCTTTACATGTCCAGTTAGAGCAGAACGACGGCGATGTCGCGACAGTCAGAATTGTTTGCCGAATTGCGTCGCAAATTTTGGAATGCGTTTTGTAGCTTCCTAACCTTTTGGGCAGCGTGTCATTTAAATTTCAGTTGCCTTGCAAGCAACTTCGATCTTCAAAAAAAAAAAAAGAAAAAAAGAAAAAAATAAAAAAAAGAAAAGTAGACAGAAGTCTAAGTGTGTGCAAATTAAACAACAAGCTGTGAATTTGGAATGCTTAAAGTTTGTTTACTGGAGTGAACAAAGGCCCAACAATATCAGCGGAAAGTGAAAGGGGAAATGTACATGTACATATATATATATATAAAAAAAAAAAAAAAAAAAACAACAAAATTGATTCAAATAAAATATGTAAAACTATAAACAAAAAACAATACTATAAAAAATGTATAACTTTCCCCAACTTTGCGATTCCCAAGGGACCCTCCAAAGTAAAAGGGGAAAAACCAGCTGCTGGTTTTCATATCCAAATTTTTTTTTTTTTTTTTTTTTTTTTATGCATATGTTTATTTGCAATCTGTCCAGGTGGACAATAAGCAAAATTTTTTAAAAAGGTATGGACTATGACAGAGGGGGGCTGCGATCACCTTTTTAAGTTCTTCCGGGACGAGTCACCAGTCCATCTCTGGCCTAAATTGTAGATCCAGAGGGTGACATCTTTTAAGTCGTCTTGTATGATTATCTATGTCCAGCAGGTTGAGGGCTAAATTATTTACATGTGCTTCCAGTCTGGAGCAGTGCCGAATACCGTACTTCCGGATCTCACTCTTGACTGACGGAACAGCAAAGTCTCTATGGAGCCCAGAGTTCCGCACATAGGGATGCGCGCCAATCATTCTGCGGAGAAGTTTGCTTTGAAACCGTTGCAGAATTTCAACGTTTGACACTGAAGCTGTTCCCCAGAGCTGAATGCCATAGGTCCATACAGGCTTCAGTATAGTCTTATAAAGCAACAACTTGTTACAGGTGCTAAGTTTGGATCTCTTGCCGAGTAGCCATTGTAATTTTGACACTTTGATGTTTAGCTGCGATCTTTTGGCAATAAGATGAGCTTTCCAGTTCAAACGCCTGTCAAGAGTGAGACCCAGGTATTTCACTTTCTCCACGCTCGGGAGAAGCGTCCCGTTAAGACTGACTGGGGGGCAGTTGAGCCTACGAGTGGCGAAAGTCATGTGTAGCGACTTCTCCGTATTTACGGAGATATTCCATCTTCGTAGCCATGGTTCTAGCAGGTTAAGTTGGTCTTGGATAATTTGTGAGGCCGCCAGGGGGTTCGGAGCGTCAGCAACAAAGGCAGTGTCGTCTGCATATGAGGCAACCAAAAGTCGCTCGTGTTGCAACACAGGCAAGTCTGCAGTGTACAGGGTGTAGAGGATGGGGCCCAGAACACTACCTTGTGGAACGCCCGCTATGATGGACTCAATTCTGGACATGGAGGTCTCGCATCTGACATAGAAGCACCTACCGACAAGGTATGATTTTAGGACCATATAATGTGGAGCAGGAAGCAGCAGCTTGAGTTTGTGCAGAAGTCCGTCGTGCCAGACTCGGTCAAAAGCCTGCTTAACATCCAAGAACACCGCTGAGGAGTAATGTTTGTCTTCGAAGGAGCAGAGCACCTTCTGAACAATGCGATGACATTGCTCTGGAGTGCCATGATGTTGCCGAAAGCCAAATTGATGATCTGGAATTAGGTTGCCATCGTCCAGAAGCGGCAACACTCTAGCCAAAAATATTCTTTCGAATACTTTGGAGAGTATTGCCAGCAACTGATTGGACGGTATGATGCGAGGTCATGCACCGGTTTCCCAGGTTTTGGAATCATTATAATCTCTGCGCACTTCCATTGGGTGGGGAAGTGGCAAAGATCAAAGATCCTGTTAAATAGGTTAGCAAGAAGCTGAATCACTCTCGACGGCAGAAGTTTGATGGTGACTGCATCAATACCGTCATAGCCGGGGCTCTTCGTTGTTTTAAGACAGTCGATTTCCGATTTTACTTCCTCAGGCGTGACACGGCTAATGGGAGAGAGCCATCTGGTAAGGAGTCTCTAGGAAAGACAGAGTGGCACTCACATCCTCTGCGCTGCATGTGCTAAATGGAGTAAATGTGTTTGCCAGGTGCGTTGCAAACTCTTCGGCTAATTCCTCACTGGATCTGCACCACATACCATTTGATCCTCGAATGGGGACTTTCCTCACAGTCGGCCTTTTGAGGTATTTGGTGGCTTGCCAGAGACTGTGATCGGGCTGATTTGGCTCAAGATTTCGCAAATATTCTGCAGTTGCTTCGTTGCGGAGTTCGAAGTATAGAGCTTTAAGCTCCTTGGTGGCTCGATTAAGAGCCGTTTTATCCAGAGGATTGCGACTACGCTGCCAGACACGTCTCAGGCGTCTTTTTTCCCGCAGAGCATTGGTGATCTCGTCGGACCAGGCAAACATGTCCCTTTGTCTTGCTGCTTCTTGATGGTGGAGTGCAGGCACTAGCAGCTTCGCAGATGTCTCGCGATAGTTTTTCCACTGCATCGTCAATGTCTTCACCGCTGTTGAGGCTGACGTTCGGCTCAGTGACCCCGTCAAGCATAGTTTTAAAGGAGTCAATGTTAGAGTTTTTCCTGAGTAGCCTTGTGATGCGCTTTATTGATTCGACTGGGATGTCTAACCAGACCTTCACAGCGCTGTGATCCGAGTGTAAATCGAAATCAGCATCAGTGTAAACGTAGCTGCCATTGATCCCTCTGGTTATTGCGAAGTCCAGGACGTCGGGACTTCTTCTCGGGTCAGTCGGCCAATATGTTGGTTGGCCAGACGAGTGGGTGGTCAGGTTAAGAGTATGTATACAAGGCATGAGGGCAAGTCCCTTAGGGTTATTCAATCGTGACCCCCACCATGTGTGTTTTGCATTAAAGTCACCTCCAGCCAGAAACCTTGATCCAAAGCTACTAAGGCCTTGCTGAAACATCTGCGTGTCGACTGGGAGGAACGTAGCAGGAAGCAATGTTAATATTGCCGATGGAAGTGGTAATGCGGAGCGAAGACGCTTGAAACCACGGGTGAAGAAGCGGCGTATTTTCGGTGTACTGAAGCCTAGACTTGATTAGTATGCCGGCACCGCCTCTGGCATTTCCGCTCGGATGATTAGCTCGAAGGAGATCGTATCCACTAATGTTGAAGTATGACTGATCCGTGAGATGTGTTTCAGATAATAGCATTAGGTCGACATTGTTCCTCTTGAGATACAAGTCGACCTCTGGCCTACTTTTACATAGGCCGTTAGCATTCCATATGATAATTTTTAGGCCTACTTGCATAAAGATGCCATTAACGTTTGCATCATGATAGTCATTTGCTCCATCTGGGCTTGGAGCAGTTTTAGGACTTGTTCAAGGTAGACAATGGATCCACCTTGTATAGGTTTATCGCTGCTATTGGTTTCTGGTGGGCTATTAAGACGAGCGGAGTTGACAACTCCGGCATATGTCATTCCCGGTTGTGTGTATTTGGGTGGAAAATTGTTGGTTGGCTGTTGGTGATTAGTGTCCGTAATATTGCGCACACGAGGTGATGAGAGACGAGTATTACCTTGTTCCCTGCGCCTCATGGCTTCCTTGTAAACCCTGCACCCTTTATAGGAGGCAGTATGGCTTTCACCGCAGTTCACACATTCTGGTGGCTGCTCCTTGCCTTTCGGACACTTGCCAGGCTCATGAACAGAAGTGCATTTGACGCATCTAGGATGCTTGCCACAGTTATTTTTCGTGTGATTGAATTCCTGACACTTGAAACATTGGGGAACACTATTATTTTTTCGGGGCGGCTCAACGGTTACTATGGCATTGCAGAGGTTGCTGGCTCCAAGTCAATGAAGAATAGTGGCATAGGGTTCTTACTAATGCGGTGTTTAGCGTTAGTTAGGTGACGCACATTGTGCCCGAGCTTTGCCAGTTCTTCACGGATGAAGCTTAAGGGGGTGCTGTGATGTAGGCTACGGATGACAGCCCTATATGCTCTTTCTTGTTTTAATTGGTAAGTGTGGAAAGGGAGTTTCTTCACCTCTAGTGCGGCTACCAGGCTCCTGAAATCCATTACATTGGTAGTCATAATGCGGACTTGGTCGTCTCTGCCTGTCTTATATATGAAATTATCATCAGCATTCCAGTGATGTCGTTCACGTTAGGAATATAAATTGGAGGAGTTATTGGGTTTCTTTGGCTCATTCTCGTGAGGGGGATCGGTGCGAGGCTCTTCGGCAGGTATGTCGTCATTGAGTAGGGCAAATCTGTTATAATTGTCAGCGGACTTGGCAGTGGGCAGAGCTGGGGTGGTAGCAGACTTGGCAGTGGGCCTAGCTGGGGACTTGCGACGTGTTTCTCCAGGCTCCCATAAGCTGAAATCCGAATCCGACTGAGCAGACATCGAGGATTCAGATGATGACCCACGTCTGCTCCTTCCAGATTTCGAATCCTTTTTTGGTTCTATATTTGGTGAAGAGGAAGCTTTCCTCTTAGATACCGTTTACGGGTGACGTACTGCCACGAAACGGAACTAGCGGCACTGCCGCCATGTGTATTATCAGCATCCATTATGGCCGGGCTGTGGCCAACTTATTTACGATGAAGACTCCTGGTAAAGTCTGGTGATTAAGCAGAATCAGCCGCAAAAGTAAGCAAGTAGTTCCAATTTTTAAATTTAATAGTAAAAATTTTTTTTTTTTTTTTTTTTTTTTTATTATATATAATATATATATATAATAATATATCTTTATTATTCTTTATTATATATTCATATCCAAATAACAAAAAAAATAATAATAAATAAATAAAATAAAAAAAAAACAAATAGTTAAACGACACATAAGTTGTTTAAACCAACACATAAAGTTGTTGACACGAATTTCTTTGTGTTCTTATAGCGCTAGAAGGTTATACATATGTGCTCACAAGTTTGTGTGTATGTGTAACCGGAACCTGCTGTATTGGACAGAGCGAATAAAAAAATATCAAAGAAGCTAACTTCGGCCGTGCCGAAGTTTGTATACCCTTGCAGATTAATTGATTACTTTCTCCGTCATATCGGATTCAAGATATTTTAAAAATTGGAAATATAAAATTTTAAAAAAATTTGAACCAAAAAAAGAAACAGTAAGAAAAAATTCGAGTTTGCCAACGGTCGGATTTGAACCTCCGCCCACGTCATTTCTAGAACCGATCTCTACCTATTGCGCTAACAAACTTATAATTCACGGCCTCGCTATTTCGGTATACATTGCAAGCGTCCAGCTTCTCGCTCTCTAAAGTTTCTGACGAATTCTAGAAAACAACAACACAATACAAATAGTTTTTTGTCTCTTTCTGTTTCGCACTCAGCTTGTAGTTTTTTCAAGCACGTGTTCGCATATATGTATGTATGTATGTTTGTATGTTTCCATGTATGTTGTTTGTGTACGCATATATAAAAGCAAATATAAACGTATTTAATTGGCTGCATATGCAAACATACTGATGCTGATGGGGGTTGATTAATTGATTTTATTGATTTATGTCGGTGTTTATTATCCGATCTGATTCAAACTTACTGATATGATGTAAAAGTATAATTCTCATCTGTTCACCAAATTTGGTTGAGATATCTTAAAAAACAAAAAAGTTTTTCTCACAAGAACTGTTTTGAACAACTCACATTTTGACCGAGGTACCTCTGATCTTTCCTATTTTTCTATAACTTATAGTTGTTCGATCCGACCAATCTTTAAACTTAATTTGCCTCTGCAAGGGTATAAAAAAAAAGAAAATTTGTTAAAAACTATATATCAATTATAAAATAACAAAAAAGATGTTGAATATACATAAAAGCTTGTCTATTCAAAAAAAATAATAATAATTTTTTTTTTATTAACAAGGTGTGCCATAGCTTAATCTGGTGAAATTCACGGCTGATGACTGTCCGCCCTTAGTTGGGACTACTGCAACGAGCAACAATCTCAGCTAGCTTCAGCACAACCGCGAAATAAACCAACAAATATTTAAACACATCATTTCATCGCTTGCCACACGGAGGGACAACAAATTCAAAAAAGAAAAAAAAGGGACACCTTGCTTACACATAAAACTAATTACAATAAAACATAAGTAAGAAAGATATATTAAGCTACGATTAAGTTAAAAAGTAAGAAGCACGATCTAAGAGACTAGATAGTAACAAAAACAAAATCAAAAAAAAAAAAAAAAGAAGTTTTGGAATCATCAATGCCGTTAGATCAGGAGATTCCTCCAGCCCAACCCACTGGCCCCCAAACACAGGAGCCATTGGGTGGGTTTAAGATATCCGATTTATTACAGTTGATTCAGTCTATGCCGGTATAAGAGGGAAATAAAGAGGGACTAAAAGAATTCATTACCAATGTTGAGGAGTTTTTAATGCTTATTAAAGGAGCAGATCAGACACCTGCAGGGGTCATGATTTTGAGAGCAATCAGGAACAAAACCCAGGGTAAAGCTCATAAAGTCTTGTACCAATCAAATGTGCGACTTAATTGGGACGAAATTAAAGATACCTTAATTAAACACTTTGTTGATAAAAGAACCGAGTATAATCTAATAGCCGAACTTGGAATATTAACACTGCAAAGCCATCCGGTAGAAGTATTATACGAAAAAATCACAAATATTCAAAGAGCCCTACTAAACATTATTGACCAAAAGGATACTAATCCAACTATCATACAAACAAAGAAAGAATTGTTTCTTAACCAATGCCACCACTTTCTTGAAGGGACTTCGCGGACCTTTAGGTTCAATAGTTCGAGGCAGAGACCCCACGGATATCGTTACAGCATATGAAATAGCAATTGCAGAAAAGGAAATTTATACTAGTCAAAGAGAAACTAGGCGAATAAATCAGAGCTTTGAAAGGACAACTTATAATGGTCGAAATTCGGAATCGTTTGGGCCCCGAAACCAACAAAAAAGAGAGAGAAATTGGTCTCAAGAGGGAAAAACAAATAATTACAGTAACAACAATCAAAGACCATTTAAACAAAAAAAAAAATACGACAATGAGCAACAGAGTGACCGACAGAGACAGAAAAATTGGGGAAACTATAGTACCCAAACCAGAAATTCCAACTTCTCTAACCAGTCTGCAAAATCCAACACAAACAACAGTAATCAAATAAAGAAAAGAGATGAGTTGCACAACATTAATGATGACCAAAATTTTCAGTATGTAGCCTCAACATCCAAGCAGGCTACATAACCAAGCACACACATGGCTCGATTTTACCATATGTTCACATTCAATTCCCATTTGGTAAAAAATTAAACTTTTTGATCGACACAGGGTCTACAACTTCTTTTATTGACCCTCAATTTGTTCCAAGTGAACAACATATTAAACTAAACGAGCCAAGAATTATAAAAACAATTATAAATACACATGCACTATATTCAGCATGTTCATTAGACATGTTTAATGAATTTAACCAAAATGATACAATAAAATTTTTATTATTTAAATTCCATTCATTTTTCGATGGCCTTATAGGGGTCGATTTACTAAAAACATTGAAAGCAAAAGTTGACTTAGAAAATTTCGTGTTGATCACACAAAATGCTAAACTCCCAATACTCACAAAAGAAAATTTAGCAGGAGAAAAGCTAGAGATTGAGCATTCACCAGAAAACTAATCAAGATCCCTGTTGACCTTAAAGAAGGCACTTTTCTTTGTCAGGAAATACAACTAGATAATGACCTTTTTATTTCAAACGGATTATATTCAGCAGAAAATAACTTCAGTTGGGTCGAAATAACAAATTACTCCGACTCACATAAAAGTATATGTTTTGACCAACCACTTCAAGTAAATTCATATTCCAAAGATCAGCATATAGAAGTAAACATCGCTTTCCAAAATGATAATACAACATATTTAAGCTCATTTGATTTTAACAATATAATTAGAACTACACATATCAATTCAGAAGAAATCCAATTATTAAAAGACATTTGTGTTGAATTTTCTGACATCTTTTATGATGACAGTAAGCAACTATCATTTACAAACGAAGTCAAACATAGGATTTTGACTAAAGATGATATCCCTATCTATACAAGACCCTATAGGTATGGGTTCCACGAAAGAATTGAGGTAAAGGAACAATTAAAAAAATTACTCGATAATAAAATAATAAGACATAGTCACTCTCCTTGGAGTGCACCAGTTTGGCTTGTGCCAAAGAAAGCCGATGCCTCAGGAAAAAGAAAGTGGCGTCTAGTTGTAGATTTTAGAAAGCTAAATGAGAAAACCATAAAGGACAAATACCCTGTGCCAATAATAAATGATGTCTTAGATAGAATTGGGAAATCGAAATATTTTTATGCCCTGTACCCATAGGGTACAAGGGTATATTAAAGTCACTAAAATGTATGTAACAGCCAAAAGCAAAATTTTCCTTCTCCCTGTTACATACATTTTAGCGACTTTAATATACCCTTGAACCCTACGGGTACAGGGTATAAAAATTTTAAAAGCGCCACCAAAGCTTTTTGAGAGCTATTAAAAGAGATGTAGCGATCATCTGATTTCTGAATAGAAATTGGCGCCAAAATATTCAGTTGCTTTATGTTGTGCCACACGTGTCAAATTGGTCCAAAAAATTCAAGTAAATTATGGAAAATAATGTTCAAGGTATGCACTATCTGATGTATCTTGTTATTTTATGTGTAGTTCTAGTGATTTAGTGTTGTGTAATGTCCAATTAATGTGTATTTTTTTAGAAAATTAACATACGTTCTCTGTGTTTCGTGGAATATAACCAATAAGCTGTTCCATGCTGAAAGCAACTTATTGGTCCAGGTAGTACTTGTGAGTGTTGTCTTTAGCCACAAACCAAAAACTCATCCCCGTTCGTCCCCCTTTTCGCAAATTTTGGTAATATATAGGAACGTTCGGGTTTAGTAACAGCGAACTCATCGAAATATGGCGCAGCAACAACAGGAAAATTGAATGTGTATCGGATTGGATATACACCAAAATTAATAAAAGCACTCTGGAATTCAAGATAAAGAAGGATATAGACAAACAAATCAGTAATTTTAATATTTACATTCATAAATATCTTCCAAAATGTAACTATATGCTTGAACGCTTCATGTCTCAGCATACTGTATGGTTGTTGTCTAAAATATCAATAACTATCGATGAATCCTGCAAGACACCGCAGAAAATTGGACGTCCAACATTATCTTATACTACTGCGGGTGCAAGATTGAAAAGGAAATTGGCGTCTGATCTTGCAAATGAAAACAATTGTGACACAAATCTTCTTACACATGCTGCATCAGTCTCTGCAAGAAAAGAATGCAAGAAGGACGCGGCTTTTGTTCTTAAACAAACAATGACAACACCCGAATACTCAACTGAATCGAGAAAGCAATTCGATAGTCAAAAACCCATTCCACTTACACCCGATGAAGCTTTGGCTTACCTTCTTGACAATTCACTTACAAAACAGCAATACGTGAACAACAGAAGTTTGAACCATGTAAAAACCTCATCTGGACCACCGAAAAATTGAATGTGTTTCAATATTTTTTTTAAAGTATGATTTTGTCGCGGATGAACATGAATAGGATGACGTCTTAAATCATCAAATTATTATCACCGCGACCGTCTTGGGGATCAAAATAGTTTCCGAACAATTAGAACTGACGCCTAAAAGTATGCAAAATGGTCAAATTCTATAGTTTTGATCGGATCGGGGTATAAACTTGTTAGATGCACAGAGTTTTTGGAAGAACGTACCACACACGATGAACAAGAAAAAGAAATTAGAGATTATCATAATTATAATAATCACAGGGGGAATTGACGAAACTCAAGCCCATTTAAAAAGAACAATATATTTTCCACATATGAAGCAAAAAATTACAAAAACAATAAACAATTGTGACTTATGCCAAACCCTGAAATACGATAGACATCCGCAAAAAGTTCCCGTTCAGGAAACAGAGGTTCCAAAACTCCCATTAGACATAAGTCATATCGATTTGTATACCATTAACCATCAAAATGTTTTAACAATAATAGACAAGTTTTCAAAATTTGCTGCTGGGTACACTATACCAGCAAGAGATAGCCTAAACATAGTAAAATCAATCAGACATTTTATGTGCACTCATGGCATACCAAAAAAGATTGTGTGTGACCAGGGTGCAGAGTTCGCAGGAAATCTTTTCATTGATTTTTGCACTCAATACAATATCACCAGACATGTCACATCTTTTCAACAGTCTTCAAATAACGCCCCTGTTGAACGATTTCATTCGTCTTTAACAGAAATTTACAGACTAATAATGGAAAAGAGGAAAACTGAAAAAACTCCCACAATACATGACGATATCCTCGCCGAAGCATTGAACACTTACAACAATGCTATACACTCTGCAACTAATTTCACACCCTTTGAATTATTCTCGGGTCGAACCCACTTGTTTCAAAAAGCATTAAAATTTACTAACGAACACGATTATTTACAAGACTTGGACCTTTATCAGAGAAAACTATACCCCAAAGTTGCTCAACAAATATCTGATCAAAATAAAAAACGAACTTTAAAACTGAATGAAGAAAGGAAGGATCCACCAGAAGTGGAAACTGACGAGACAGTATTCAGAAAAGAAAATAGGAGAAATAAATTGACTCCTCGCTTTTCAAAACATATAGTCACTAAAGATAAGGGGGTCACACTTATTACAAAGAAAAAGCAAAAAATCCACAAGTCAAAAATAAAACGATTGACAAGAAAGCCTTAGCAAAAAAAAAAAAAAATATCAAAGAAGCTAACTTCGGCCGTGCCGAAGTTTGTATACCCTTGCAGATTAATTGATTACTTTCTCTTTTAAAAATTGGAAATATAAAATTTAAAAAAATTTGAACCAAAAAAAAGAATCAGTAAGAAAAAATTCGAATTTGCCAACGGCCGGAGTTGAACCTCCGCTCACGTCACTTCTAGAACCGATCTCTACCTATTGCGCTACCAAACTTAAAATTCACGGCCTCGCTATTTCGGTATACATTGCAAGCGTCCAGCTTCTCGCTCTCTAAATTTTCTGACGAATTCTAGAAAACAACAACACAATACAAAAAATTGTTTTCTGTCTCTTTCTGCTTCGCGCTCAGCTTGTAGTGTTTTCAAGCACGTGTTCGCATATATGTATGTATGTATGTTTGTATGTTTCCATGTATGTTGTTTGTGTACGCATATATAAAAGCAAATATAAACGTATTTAATTGGCTGCATATGCAAACATACTGATGCTGATGGGGGTTGATTAATTGATTTTATTGATTTATGTCGGTGTTTATTATCCGATCTGATTCAAACTTACTGATATGATGTAAAAAAATAATTCTCATCTGATCACCAAAATTGGTTGAGATATCTTAAAAAACAAAAAAGTTTTTCTCACAAAAACATACTTTTTCTGATGGGGGTTGATTATTGATTTTATTGATTTATGTCGGTGTTTATTATCCGAATCAAACTTGCTGGTAAGGTGTAAAAGTAGAATTGTCATCCATGTGCCAAATTTGGTTGAGATATCTCAAAAAACAAAAAAGTTTTTCTCACAAGAACTGTTTTGAACAACACAAATTTTAACCGAGGTACCTCTGATCTTTCCTATTTTTCTATAAATTATAGTTGTCCGATCCTACCAACTCTCGACCTTAATTTAGATAAATCATCAATGAAGAGAATGATATGACTTTTATTCACGTAGCTCAAAATTTAAGTTCGATTCCTTGCGAAGAAACAGACAGACGGACAGACGGACAGACGGACATGGTCATATCGACTCGGCTTTCGATGCTGATCAAGAATATATATACTTTATGGGGTCGGAAACGATTATTTCTATGCGTTACAAACATCTGACCAATTTTATTATACCCTCTGCAAGGGTATAAAAAACATGTACATACATATATATATAAGATAAAATACAAAAACAGAAGCAAACAAAAAAAATTATTAAATAAGATTTTTCATACATACATACCTAATTATTGTAAACAACAACATATGTATTATATAAATACTGATTACACAAAAAAAATATAAAAGCATGAACAAATGAATAAACAATGTCAATCATCAATTAAACATTACCGATCATATTAATAACGAACAGAATATTATAAATAATTTTATTAAAAACTATAAAAATAAGATCTATAAGGAATTAAACACTGAACACAACGAAATCCATGTTCTTTAATATATAAATAGAATTGGCCTTAGCATTGATGTTAGGTATAACCATTTGAATAATACTTTATTTTTTGCTTAAAATTATCCCACAATTTATTTTATCAATAAAAAAAAAATAATATAGACAAAATCACAGAAATTTAGCAAGACGAAATGTCACAATTTTATCGCAAGAACATTTATATAGATTACTTGAAATAGATACATTTGTAAACAAAACTAATGTAATATTTGACATAAAAAATTCCAATGTTTAGGATTAAAGACTATAAATTCATTCACCTTATACCATTGCCAATGACAAGACTAAATATCTGAAAAGACCTAAACATGTTGTTTATAATAGATATAGTATTAAGCCTGTTAAAGATAAATTAAAAAAAAAAAAAAAAAAAAAAAAAAAAATTCATAATGAGTATATGTGTATGAAACAAATCGTAAATGCTCCAACGTGGGATACAAATTGTCTACAAGGAATCATCAATGGAGAGAACAACCGCAAATTCTGGAACCAGAAAGGGAGTTCGTTTTTTGTGTTAAATAGACGTAAAACCTAGCATAGACAACCTGACCTACGATGATTTTGAAATGCGCAAAGATGATAATATCATGACTGTTCACCAAAATCCAAATTAACAACGCCACGGAAGAGTTAATTCTACACAAGCGCCACCTGGAAGCAATCAAAGCCCAACCATTTTTGTTTAATCCTTTGAAGAGGATTAATGGTTCTCAAACCACCACCAGTCGGTACTAATTTCGTTCAGACCACCACTATGGCCTTCACTTCAATCCAGTGGGGGAGGAGTTACCTACCCGGTCACCACACCAACGAATTCACCTTCAACTACACAAACCATGGACAACACATCAAAAGGGCAACGAATCATACATACATATATACATACATATATACATATATACTTATATACATACATACATAATGAGATACATAAATACATATATACGTACATATATACTTACATACATATACACATACATACACACATAGTTTTGTAAGCATTAGCTGAAGTGGAGAACGGCATTTTGTAAAATAAATGAATTCTTGTGTTGGACGTCGAACAAGACTTAGGTTTTATTTCATAAAAACTAAAATGAAATGTATATAAAAAAAGGGAAATGTTACCCTTTCCTCGACCACGGCAAACCTGGCCAAGATGATAACTCGTTCGTTAACTGTTCTCTTCTTGAGTGCAAAAATTTATAAAATAAAAAATTATATTTTTTGGTAATTCTTTAATTCCATTACAAATATTTATATTAATAAAAATTAATAGTGCCCACATCCCCAGAAAAGCCAGGATGATTTCTTGCTTTGTTGGCTGTTTGACAATTTAATGCACTTTAAGTGTGCCGGTTACACTGTCAAGGTAAAAGACAATCTTGGCATTGGTGGAGGCCTGAAATGGAGCTGCGAGGCTTGCCGTGATGCCGAAATGGAGATGCGTGTTTTCATGAGGCGGACTCGTGAAGGATTTAAAACCGTTTCGGCTGGTCTTAACAAGCTTCGGGATGAGTTTTCATTGTTGGAAACTCAGTTTAGTAGTTTCAAACTGCTAAACAAATCCCCGAAACGGAAGAAGACCATCCCTAGGAACTTATCCCCGGGTCCGCCAGCATCTCTTATCGCCATCTCGAACACTCTCAGTTGTCCAACTACGCCGAATGTACAGCAACTGATGTCTTTTAAGAGTCCGATATCATCTGTTAGTGAGGATTCCACTGCCATTTCCCCTGGTAGTGGTGTTCCACTTGCTACCAAGATATCAGGTGTAGTTTCGATACGTCCCACAATGGGCGATTCGAGCAATCTAGCGTAACGAAATTAATTACTCGAAAAATAAAAAATATTTTTTTAAGATATTAATTTTTATATATTAAGAAATATTAAAGGAATAAAGTAAAATGAATTTTTTTTTATAATATTTTTTAAGCTTAATTTGGTTTTTATTTGTAATGTATTTTTAATTATTGTGGAGTTTATTTTAATTCATTTATGCCACCAATATATTTTTTATAAATTCTTTTTATGTTTCAAATTTAATTTTCGGAGTCTGAATCCGATGATATAAAACCATGGATACTGTTTTACAAAAATTTGTGAGGTTCTTAAGGCGTGTTCACGATAGGTATCAGTATTTATTGAATACCCGGACACAATACAACGCAAAACGATACCAAGCCTTTTAATTACCCCGGTAATTTCAGCAGACAAATGATAATTTTCAAAAAATCTTCGAGCAGTGTTGCCACTATTTGTGCAAGGGCATTGGAATCAGTGCTGCCAATTTTTTCCAAAAAAACGGTTTTATGGTTTAATTATTTTTAAATTTTTTTTTTTTATTTATAAGATTTTCAGCATGTCGTCTAATTCTTCGCCACTAGCATCGGATTCGCTATCCTACGACATGTTAGTACCAGTGCTGCCATAATTTTTCGAGCAAGAAAAGCCAGATTGACGCAAAAAAAAAGCTGAAAAACGCTAAATAAAAGGGAAAAAAAGCTGAAAAAAAGCTAGTTATTAAAACAATATTTTCTTAGAAATTTAAGTTTGTAATAATAATAATTCATTTATTTATTTTTATATTTCACTTAATATCTCATTTAAATTTACTTCTTCCTCGTCAGGATAATAAGATCGGTTGCTCACTGCACGCAACAATTTTTGGGGTAAAATGTAATCATAGCAGCATTTGGTACTACGATTAAGTCCGTATCTGAAATTGAAAATTAATTAAAAAAATGAACATAAATACTTTTTATTTCCTTTTTACCTGACGGTTAAAATTGAGTTGAGCGTGCTTAAATTCATGCCATTTCTTAATTTGGATTTAACCAAGTTCATTTGGCTGAAGACCCGCTCCACTTCCGCATTAGACCACGGTAATGACATGATCTGTAGCGCAATTTTGGCCAGGTCATGGAAACCGCTGGTTTCCGCTGGAATCCCGATACGCGAGAACTTCCAGCCAGAATTTTAAAGTGTTCTCGGTGTTCTCCCAAGGTACACAACTTAACTCCTTTAAATTGTGCTTCGATTTCTCCAATATTCGAAATATTAAAAAATTCCAGGACTTCAAGAATGCTTTGCTGTTTTGTTCTCAAAACATTTTCAACCGCAAATGCATCTGTTTGCCTCAAAACTTCAAAATTGTCAGGCAGCCTGAAAGATATTACATAAAAATAATTATTATTTATGCCATTAGAACAAAATAGTAAAGAAATACCTTTGCTTCAACTGTTTCACGAGCTCTATTATGAAATTAGTACAGCACTCCCGAATAGACATCTCCTCAACCATATCCATTTGTGCATTTTTGATCTGCTTTTCGAACTCGTAGCCAAGATACAGGTCTCTTACCACATGTTTTTCAAAATCTTCCTCTAAAATGTTAATGTTTTTTTCTTCCGGAATTATTTTGTTTTGAAGTGATTTTATGGCCACTATAAGATCGGTGAGCAACTTGGTTGAGTTTGTATCTTGGCTCTGGAAGCATTTGTTTATATGCTGCATTTCTTGCAAAATGGGCTTCAAGAATTGCAGGTACAACAGGTTCTTAATGTCCTTAAACAAATCGCAAAGATGTTGAGCTTGTAGACATTTTTCTTGTGTACCAGCAATACTAAAATGGAGCTTTAATTCCTGCCACTGCTCCAAAATTCTTTTTACAGCTACTTCGATTGATAGCCATCGTGTATCACACACGCGTGGAATTTTTTAGGGGTGCCTTTAGATAATATATACAAGTATATTTATACATAAAATATTTCTTGAAGTTAATGAAAAACATAAAGGGTAAAACAGTCGGCAAGTAATTACATTATACAAATAACAGCGACGATGTTAATACAAGACGACATTGACAGCTACTAACGTTCACAACAGATATTTTACATTTAAATATACCATCTCATCATTTATGCATTTGTAAATTTGGTGATATGCAATTTGACGGCTAGAACTTTTGGAGAACCAATTGTATGTCCCGTAAACGAGATACTCCAGACCCTCAGGAAAGCAATTCTTGCAGGCATGGTTTACTGCCAGTTGCACAGAGTGGCAAACGCAGGCATGGTTTACTGCCAGTTGCACAGAGTGGCAAACGCATTTTATTAAAAGAAGTGAAGGAGCATCCTTCTTCAGCTCAGTATAGACGCTTCGATTAGAACCTATCATGACATTTGCGTTATCTGTGCCGATGCCTATTAAGTTTTGCACATCCAGTTTCCAATTGTTTAGTTCTTCCTTTATTCCTTTAACAATTGATAAAGCATCTCCACTCTCTAGCGAAATTAAGCTAAGAAACGTTGAAACCATCACTCTACGCTCAACAGAAACGTAATTAATAACAACACCTAAACAACACAACAGTCAAAATTAGAAATATACATGAACTTACATATATTAAAATCATTTCAATCTTTTAAAAATATCGAAAATTTGCAAATAATATTTATTTACCGAGTAGCTTTGTAAAAGTTATGTCAGTAGATTCATCCAAAATCAAACTGAATTTTGCGTCTCCAACATCATTTCGAAGCTCCTCGCGAAAATGTGGAGCCAACGAATTTTTTATGATATATGTGCATTTGGTCCGATGCAATTTAATTCGAGACACTGTTTCGCTGTTGCCGAATTTTGTTTGGCAAAGAGTGCCAAGGTGATCAATCGGAGCAATTGCCGTGTGCTTTGCTGCAAAGAGGCAAAGGGCTACCTCTTGCTGAACGGTTTTTATTGGCGCTTGACCAAAGTCAATTTTTTCCTTTTGTGCAAAGCCACTCAGTGCACCTTGATGTTTTTTTGTTGCCGAGTGGGCGCGCAGGTCCGAAAGTTTTGCAGTCAAGCCGCATTTGCAGTAGCTACAATAGGCCTTTGAAGCATCTACTGTGTCCTTTCAAAGCCAGTCCTTAAACTCTGCACTTTTCAGCCACAGCTCGTGGTGATTTCGATAGATTTCCTTATCGAAAGTCTCTAATCGATACTACTGCTCAAAATGTATAGTGTTAAAAAATGGATAAAAGTAAAGCTAAAAAAATCTAAAAAAAATTTGTAAAGCTAGAATTCCCGCTACCCGCTGTTTTTAAATTTTTTCCCGCAATTCTTAATAAAAGAAGTCAGATCTGACTTGAAAATAGCTAAAATGGCAGCACTGGTTAGTACCAATTATGCGAAGATAATTTGAAGGGACTTTGTATTCATAGCAACATTTGCCCAGTCTTCGCAAGCCATATCTGTGTGTTAAATTAAATAAAAAAGTAATATATAAATCGGTATCATCTCTTCACTCACTATAAAATATTACCTTATGCTAAGAATGCTGTTTTTCGTGTTTAGGCTCATTGAGTTCCTTAAGTTGGATTTTACCAAGTTAAGCTGGCTAAATACGCGTTCAACCTTCGCGTTTGACCATGGCAATGAAAATATTTGCAGGGCAACAGCTGCCAGTTCAAGGAATCTGCGGTTGCCAAAAGAATCCTTGTAACGAGAAACTTCGTTCCAAAACTTTGCGCTGTCATTGACGTTTTCCCACTTTGCTAGATTAATATGTATCACTGTACTGCCGCTCAATGTCTGCTATTCTGTCTACTTGGAGGTGTTCTAACATTTCCGTAACTCCTTTTTTTTTAAGTGACAGAATTTAGTCAACGGAAAAAACGTCAATGTTTTTTAAAATTTTAAAATTGTCGGGGAGCCTAAAAATAAAATCAAAATTATTTAACTATCGGTAGAAGAATCCGACAAATCGGTTACCTCTGTTTTAGCTGCTTGATAAGCTCAATCACAAAATAAGAGCAGCGAGCACGAATTTCTTTTTCAAGGCCTTCATCAATTTTTAAAGATTTGATTTTCTTTTCAAAATCATACCCTTTGTACATATCAGATTCTACATGCTCTTCCCAGTTTTCAACCTCCAATATGTCGATTTCCTTCTTAGGGGGAACAATTAACTTTTTTAACGAATTGATCGCAAAGATTAAGTCATTTAGCAGTTCAGTTGCATTTGTTTTATTGCTTTGAAAGCACTTATTAACTTTCTGCATGTCTGACAGAATTAGTTTTAAAATATCAAAGAAGCTAACTTCGGCCGTGCCGAAGTTTGTATACCCTTGCTAAATTTTCTGACGAATTCTAGAAAACAACAACACAATACAAAAATTGTTTTCTGTCTCTTTCTGCTTCGCACTCAGCTTGTAGTTTTTTCAAGCACGTGTTCGCATATATGTATGTATGTATGTATGTTTGTATGTTTCCATGTATGTTGTTTGTGTACGCATATATAAAAGCAAATATAAACGTATTTAATTGGCTGCATATGCAAACATACTGATGCTGATGGGGGTTGATTCATTGATTTTATTGATTTATGTCGGTGTTTATTATCCGATCTGATTCAAACTAACTGATATGATGTAGAAGTATTATTCTCATCTGATCACCAAATTTGGTTGAGATATCTTAAAAAACAAAAAAGTTTTTCTCACAAAAACATACTTTTTCTGATGGGGGTTGATTATTGATTTTATTGATTTATGTCGGTCTTTATTATCCGATCTGAATCAAACTTGCTGGTAAGGTGTAATAGTAGAATTGTCATCTATGTGCCAAATTTGGTTGAGATATCTCAAAAAACAAAAAAGTTTTTCTCACAAGAACTGTTTTGAACAACACAAATTTTAACCGAGGTACCTCTGATCTTTCCTATTTTTCTATAACTTATAGTTGTCCGATCCTACCAACTCTCGAACTTAATTTAGATAAATCATCAATGAAGAGAATGATATGACTTTTATTCACGTAGCTCAAAATTTAAGTTCGATTCCTTGCGAAGAAACAGACAGACGGACAGACGGTCAGACGGACAGACGGACAGACGGACATGGTCATATCGACTCGGCTTTCGATGCTGATCAAGAATATATATACTTTATGGGGTCGGAAACGATTATTTCTATGCGTTACAAACATCTGACCAATTTTATTATACCCTCTGCAAGGGTATAAAAAATTAAATATAAGTGATTAATCTGATCACTATACAATTCATGGAGAATTTGAGACTTACAGCATTTTTCTTTTGTTGCGGCCAAATCAAAATGCAATTTAAGCTCGCCCCATTGGTATAAAATGCGTGATACAGCCAACTCAATGGATGGCCACCTGGTGCCGCTCACTTTAGGTATTTTCAATGGAGCCTTGGGAAAAATTACAAAAAAATTGTACGTTCAAATAAAAATAAACCAAAATGTTTGAGAAAACACTCTGTTGACAACAACGAAACGAGAGACAAGACAATAACCATAATGATGTTAATAATAGAAATACAGACGGGAACATTAAAAATGAAGTTTAAGTACATAGGTTAAACATAAATTCAAAAACATACAACAGAGATATGGACAAATTTTCACACAAACCTTATCATCGTTAATACATTTATAAATTTATTATACTTCATTTGCCGAGATGAACTTTTACAAAACCAATTGTATGTTTCGTAAATTAAAAACTCCAATTTCTCAGGCCAATGTTTTTTACAAACTTGGCTAACGGCAAGTTGCACAGAATGGCAAACACATTTTACCAGAATTAGCTGTGGAGCCTCCTTTTTCTATTCCGTATAGACACTCCTGTTTGTGCCAACCAGAACACTGGCATTATCGGTTACAATACGAATTAGGTTTCAACGTTCAACGTTCATCGTTCAACCTAGCTGGTCGTGTTTTTTTTTTGGCGCTCTCACTTTAAATCATTTCGGTCTATTTTTTAAATCATTTTATTTAAAAATATAAATATTCTTGTGCACCACATTGTGAACTGACGTAAATTCTTGCTATTTGTTTGTTGCGAAGCATAAATCAAAGTCATTTTACTTTTTGCTTTTAAACTAACAACAAAACCGAAAAAGTTTTGTTGTTGTTTATAAATATTCTTTGATTTTTGTCTCCGCTTTGTTTGTGTTGTGTTGTTTGTGGATGCCTTGATCTTTTGCTCTCTAATTTCGTTTTTTTTTTCTTTTCTCTCTGTCTTACGTATTGCCAGTGATAGCGCCCGTTATTCTCGCGTCGTTTAATCTCGCGTTCGGCATATCAGTTAGTGTTGTGCGCTCTTAAATATATTAACTCTTCTTTTCTTTTTGAGTGCAATATGCAGTAGCTTAACCCTTGCGTTAACTTTGGGTTTGTATACGCCTTTTAATAAAATTTAAAAAATTCTCTTTAATATTTTTATTTCATTATTAATATTTATAACAATAAAAAATTAATAAAGAAATGTCGGTCTGCTCATATAAACAGTGCCCACATCCCCAGAAATGCCAGGATGATTTTTTGCTTTGTTAGGTGTGTGACAATGTAATGCATTTTAAATGTGCCGGTTACACTGTCAAGCAGTGTTGCCGAAACTTTTCCAGCAAAAGTAGCTAAAGTGAGGTCAAAAAATAGCTAAAAGTAACTGACTTTAAAATTTCGAACTAAAATTTCATAAAAAGTAGCTAAAATGAAAACATTTTTTTTTTAAATAAAAATTCAACTTATTTAATTCAATGTTGTTATTATTTCATCGATGAACACCAACTCATCATTGTCAACGCTTTCATCGCTTCTATAATTAGCCTTTCTAAGGCACTTTGCCGGAACATCGTAGTCGAAACAACATTTTCCCTGTCGGCGTAATCCATATCTATAAGTCAAATCTCGTATTAATATGTATATAAATTTAAAATAGTTGTTTCTTACCTTATAGCCAAAATAGAGCTTAGCACTGTGCAGTTCATTCTATTTCTTAATTTAGTTTTAATTAAGTTCACCTGACTCCTTATATGGATTGGTAAAGGTCGAGTCTTTATAATTATAAACTTCGGCCCAGAACTTCTCCGTATTTTCAACATTTTGCCAGGTATTATATTGGAAATTATCATATTGCCTTTTTAAATTGTCTACGTCTTCCACTATTGACCGAAAATAGGTCAATATTATTTAACACTTCAAAATTATCTGGAATTCTAAAACAAAAAACGATAAAAAACGAATTTTGCATAAAATTTAAGAAAGCTTACCTTTTCTTCAGTTGATGTATTAATTCTATACAAAAATCGGTACATTTGATTCGAACTTGAGATTCCTCAGTTCTGTCCAGACTTAACTTTTTTAACTCTTTTTCGAATGCGTAGCCAAGATAGAGATCTCTCTTAACGTAAGATTCAAAGTCACTATTAATGTCATCATCCGGCGATATAATAGTGTGCTTCAGTGATTTAATTGCAATTAACAAATCCTTTAGCAATTTTGTGGAATCTGGTTTCTTGCTTTGAAAACTTTGGTTGACTCTTTGCATGTCTTTTAGTATAGGGCGTAAAAATAGCAGATACAGATAATTGATTCTTTCGTTGTACATGGATTGCAGCATTTTAGCTTTTGTGCACTTTTCGTCTATTGCTGCCATCGAGAAACGCAATTTTAATTCCTCCCATTGCACACTGGGCCGAATTGCCAAATAAGTGGCATAAAGTCGAATAACGCAGATATCGAGCTGAAACTTGGTATATTTGATAAGAATAGCACTCTAAATATTGAAACAAAATTTGAAGTTCATTTGACTACGCCTACCCAAATAGCCCATATAAGGCAACAATGCGTATACGTGATCACAAAGGAAAGTGTGAGAACTATATATGAAGTACAAAAATTTTCATATTTCTTATGTTTTAGTGATAGTAATATAATATTTATTATGATTAAATTCTTACTTAAAGACAGGTCTTAGTTTATTTTAATTGTTTTCCACATCTAATTCAAACGCATATGGATTTATATCATCTATTTCTGAGTCGGAGTCATCATGAAAACTGTAATCATTACTTAAAGACTGAACATTTATTGGAAAATTATGATGTGGGGTTTCTAAAAGTTCAATGACATCTCGCGGAAGGGGGTTTTTTTATGTCGAGCTGCCCTTTTCTTAATGGATATACTTGAGATGAGGGGATCTGAAGTGTCCATAGATCTTTGGAATACATCCATCATATTATTTACCCGCGAATTGTGTCGAGCGTGCAGTAGCCGATCATGCTTGTAAAATTTATTTTTCGCTTCAGACACGTTTTCTCCAAGACACCCCACCGGCATTACTGATGCAGTTATTATTTGTGATCCATGAACTAAAATTTTATGGAGAATTGGTGACATAGGATACCATGAATAATGTGACATGTATGATCTAATAGTTTTATCTGAAAAATTTTGAAATTTTAAAGCGTCGATTGCAAATTCGCAGTTAATAGCTATTAGAATAGTATGCAGACTCTCAAGTAACTCCAAGTCGAGTTCTAAAATTGATGCAAACAACTTCGTATTTAAAAATGCTTTTCTCGCAGTATTGCCATCGTTCGTGTTTCCACTTCCATTCGGTTTTGGCTTATCTACATGCAAACCCATTTCTTCTCGCAATCTTCTTTGTATATGTTTTTTCCTTTCAATCATTTCAAATTTGTCTTTTTTGTTTCTTATTTGCCATTTTTTAAACCCCAATCTGTATGATATTTTGAGCAGCAATTCAAAAATGCGTATCCAAGCGTGAAGTGGACTTATTCCATATTGAAGATGCCGAGGGTTTGGTTTAAAAGAATTTGTGTCAAATTTCCATAATTTGTTTTGGGCCTGCACCACAAATTGAACACAACTGGCTAGATTTCGTGCCCGTTAAAACGTTTAAAACTCTCCCATCTATTGAAGTCATATAAAGGTCGTACGAGACAATGATCTTCCTATCATTTGATATTGGTACTACACAAGGAGTCAAGTGTTTTATTTGAGTGTCCAAATCGTTTTTTTCTGCAAGAACATGATCTCTTGTTTCCTTTGCGAATTCCATTTTGAGGGGTCGGCAAAATCTTACAGACTGTGGAGTTCTATTATTCCAAAAAATTGTTCCTGCTTCGTCTATAAGCTTCAGAGGTATCACGGTAGTAACAAATAAAGATTGATCAACAGTATCAAGTTCGTTCGATTCAAATCTTATTTTGTACATACTTTGTCCAGTTGATCCATCGTATCCGTAACTCGCAATTAATTTTAAACTTGGAACGATTTCTAAGTTAGCAAATAACTCCTGCTGTAACAATACGATGCGGCTAGCAGTGTAATTTAACAAATCTTGTAAGGTAACTTTTGCCAAAGTTTCTGTAACTGTTATACCCGTAGGTCTCAATTGCAATTTAGCTTCCTGGACATTTCGGTAGCTTGGATATATGTCACAATTATGCTGTTTGCTTATTTGACGAATTTCATTGTATAATCGTTTGCTTATCGAGTTTCCAGCAAGAATTCCAAAGCTTCATTTATTGTTAAAGGTATTGGTTCTGTAATACCGAATTTTCTTTTAGCTTCAGTAGCATCACATTCAGAATTGCTAAAATTTTTAAGCACAAATGCAGTGTCACTTTCGTTTGATTTTCTGGCTGCCATTGTAGCAGCATGAATCAAAAGTTTGCTGTCGTTCTTCTTGTTCATTGCAACATCGGCAGCTAGTTTTCTTTTAACACGGGGCCCAGCTTCATCATAATTTAGCTTTGGTCTACCCAGTTGAAGACTGTCCGTAACTTCTTTGTTGTCCAATCCAATTTTAAAGCTCATTGATAGCCACTGTGAATGTTTTATTCGGAATGTACGCATATTTCTGCTGCACTTTTGTAAATTCGAAGTAATGTATATCTCAAAACTTTTAACTTTCTTTTTAATTTCACTAATGCTTTCATTGGTTAGCAAACATTCCGTCAATTGGCCAAATATCCAGTTTGCAAGAACGGCAGAGTTGCGGCCGCTGTCGATCCATACGTCCAGCAGCGTTGAATGACAGAACTCAATGTGACCTACAAGTTCAAAATACCGCCAAAGCCGCAAAAAGCCGCAAACAAGATTATTACTAACTTTTTATACACACTCTCTACTTTGTTTTCACATACATTACATATCGCAGAAATACGCAGAAGGTTAGTTTTTACTCCACAGAAGACGACCACATATGTTTAGTTTTCTATCTTTTTGGACAATACAAAACAGTACAGATATATAAAATATAATAAATTTGAACACCAAATTGTTTTGATTTATCCATTTTACATACCTTGGCCTCCAAAATCCATTTTTACAGTATCTTATTTTTCTTTTGTGTAAATTTGCCAAGCGCTCAAAGTGAATAAAAAATTTCCCGCCAATTTTTTCGCAGGCATCAGCTGACTAATCACCTGACTTTGAAGCTTTATCAGAATGACAGGGTTGCATGTTTGGTAAAAGCGATCATCGATTTTTCCTATTTAGGGACTCTAGTTTGAATATACATAATTATAATTCTTATTTGCTTCCACAAAATTTTGGACTTTATGCCACTTATTTGGGAATTCGGCCCAGTGTGCATTGATCGGTCACTCTTGAAACTGCTGTCTCAATAGAGAGCCATCTTGTCTCGCAAACACGTGGAATTTTTAACGGAGTCTGTTTTATATATATGTCTGAACAAATTTAAAAATTAAAATAGATAAGACGACACAAGTTCCGAACACAAACACAGTCCAAACCTTATCATTATTCATTAGCTCGTAGATTTGTCTATACGCTGATTGTCGATGTGAACTTTTTGAGAACCAATTATAGGTCTCATAAATCAAATACTCGAGATCTTCTAGCATAAACTGCTTGCACGCATAGTTGACTGCCAGCTGCACTGAGTGGCAAACGCATTTAATGAGTATTAGATCAGGTGAATGTTTTTTGAGCTCCACGTATACGCTCTTGTGGGAGCCAACCATCACACTGGCATTGTCGGTTCCTATGCCTATTAAATTTTTTGCATCTAGTTTCCATTTATTCAATTCCTTCAGCAAAGCTTCACTTATGCAAATGGAATCACCGCTGTCGATTTCCACTATGCTTAAAAACGTGGACACCACCAAACTACGACTTATCGAATAATAATTAAAGACTACACCTATATAACCACATTAAATAAAATTAACATTAAAATTAAAATACTACAAACAGTTATAGAAATGAAAATTTACTCACCAAGTAATTTTGTAATCGCGATGTCAGTTGATTCACCAACTATCAAACTAAACTTGGCATCGCAAAAGTGTGGTGCTAGAACGTTCTTAATAATGTTTCCACACTTTGTCAGTCGTAATTTAAGATCAGCTGTCTCCGGTTTGGCACAAAACTTGAGAACGCACAACTGTGACAAATGGTCAATCTGTGAAGTAGCAGTGTGCTCTGCAACAAAAAGGCACAACGCAACTTCCTGCTCAATGGTTTTGGGTACTAGGTCCACCTCGAAGGAAACTTTGTTTCTCTGCCCAAAACTCTTACCATTGGAAACATGTTTTGCTGTTGTTGCATGTTTTTGCAAATGACACAGTTTGGCCTTTAACGTGCACTTGCAATAAAAACAGAAGGATCTGTGGTCACTTTTCTCACCCAGTCTTTGAATTCTGGCTTTGTAAGCCATGCGCCTCGGCATTTTTGATTGTATACTTCTTTCGGCATAACGATGCTTTGCTAACGCTTGCAAAATGATATTAGCTTTTTGAGTGATCGCTTTCGATAAAGATATCGATGCAATACACTTTGCCAAATGGTGTTGGAAAATTTCTCTCAAAAAAAGTATCGCAACCAACAAATATGTTCACTATTATTTTAGCTAAATGTAACTTTTGAAAATAGCTAAATTTGCAGCTAATAGCTGTTTTAAAATATTTGTAGCAATCGACCCTAAAAAGTGGCCAAATCTAGCTCCAAAGTAGCTGATTCGGCAACACTGCTGTCAAGGTAAAAGACAGTCTTGGCATTGGTGGAGGCCTGAAATGGAGCTGCGAGGCTTGCCGTGATGCCGAAATGGAGATGCGTGTTTTCATGAGCGGACTCGTGAAGGATTTAAAACCGTTTCGGCTGGTCTTAACAAGCTTCGGGATGAGTTTTCATTGTTGGAAACTCAGTTTAGTAGTTTCAAACTGCTAAACAAATCCCCGAAACGGAAGAAGACCATCCCTAGGAACTTATCCCCGGGCCCGCCAGCATCTCTTATCGCCATCTCGAACACTCTCAGTTGTCCAACTACGCCGAATGTACAGCAACTGATATCTTTTAAGAGTCCGATATCATCTGTTAGTGAGGATCCCACTGCCATTTCCCCTGGTAGTGGTGTTCCACTTGCTACCAAGATATCAAGTGTAGTTTCCGAAACGTCCGGGGAATATCCTCTGCTAGGGATATTCCCAACCAAATACTGACGAGAGGTGCTCGTAAAGCATTGGCTGACACGGCTGCCTCAATACAAAATGCTGCGGCTGCTACCACGGTCAGTTTGTCAAGTTCTCTCGTCGGTATCCCACCTAAAAAACAAATATTTGTTTCGAGGCTAGGCCCTAATACAACATCAGATGATGTTTTGGCCCATATCCGGGCACGAATTCCTGTCTCAAATTTAGTGGTGGAAAAATTCAAATTTTCATACACCCGGGACATTTCGTCCTTTAAGATAAGTGTTCCGCCAAATCATTTTGAACGAATCTGTAGAAAAGAAAAATCGGCCTCCGATTCAACTGCCTTCTGCACCAACTTTAGCTACTAACAAATCTAAAGCTTCTTTACCTTCTGCATCTGCTCGCATGCCAAAAAACTAATTTCATCCCTCACTCTGACCTATCAGAATGTTACAGGGCTAAGATCTAAGCTGTCTAAACTTTATTTAGACAGCGTATCTTTTAATTTTCATGTTCTTGCTTTTACTGAGACGTGGCTGAAGCCAGGCATTCCTGATTCTTCAGTTCTTTGTACAAATTATTCAATTTATAGGAGAGATCGGACAATCCGCAATGGTGGTGGTGTGTTAATTGCTGTCGATTCAGCCCTTCCATCTGAACTAATGCAGTCATCTTTCATTCATGAAATCAAATTCATCAGTGTTAAGATCTTGTTTAAATCATTTTGCACCTATGTTACCTGTTCGTATATTCCACCTGTGTCCGATTTGGAAATATACAATAAACACTTGCACGCCATTCATGCTGTTTCCGCAGTGATATCCGATAGAGATTCACTTGTCGTTGTTGGAGATTTTAATCTCCCAGATGTTTCATGGGTCCCTGATGTATCGTCCATGATGCTGCCCTCCTTCTCACTTTGCTTCCTTGATGGTCTTTTTGGCTTATCCCTAAGCCAGATAAATCCTGTGCGTAATTCACATGAGAAATTACTTGATCTCATATTTGTATTGGATTCCTCCAACAGTGTTGTTTCCAGGATTGACCCACTGGTTCTTCCAGAAGACAAATTTCATCCTACATTAAATGTAGCCATTGACCTTTCATTTCAAGAGCCGATTTCTTGTGCTAATTCGGTCTCAAAGATTCGCTGTTTTCAAAAGGCTGACTTTGTCAGACTTACTAATCTCATTCTTAATAATGATTAGTCATATTTGTATAGTTGCACACATATGGATACCGCTATTCAATACTTTTATAATGTGCTTGACTCGTTTTTTGAAGTTTGTATTCCTCTCGTGAAATCGGTTCGGTCTAACAGACCACCCTGGTTCACTCGGCAATTGTCTATCTTACGAAACATCTAATCGAGACATTATAAGAAGTATAAAAAAGCAGGTTGCCGTCTGATTTTTATCTGTATTCTGTTGCCCGTTCGAACTTCATGGTTCTTAACACCAAATGCTTTAAGGATTATCTTCAGCGGTGTAAACTTCAGTTTTCCCACGATCCTAAGCAGTTTTTTAACTTTGTCAGTACTAAACGTAAGACATCCATAATCCCATCCTGTTTAAGTTTTGAAAATAAGATAGCTGACACTGATCAGGCCATTGCCGATATGACTTTTTCAAGACAACCTATTCCTCATCGGATTATACTGGGAACCTTTCGTATCCTTATGAGTTAAACAGGTCTAATGGTATCTTCAATCCTTTCTTCGATGAAAGTACGCTTCTTAGCGTGCTTAACTTAATTAAACCTGTGTACTCACCGGGGCCTGACGAGATTCCTGGGTGTGTACTAAGATTTTGTGCTGATGCTTTATGCAAGCCTATTCATAAGTTATTCTCCTTGTCTGCTGAAACGTCCTCTTTCCCAATTATGTGGAAGGAATGGAAATAAGTCCGATGTGTAAATTATAGGGGTATTTCCAAATTGTCCGCGATCCAAAAGCTTTTGAGAAAATAATAACTTCTCAGTTGCAACATTTCTGTACATCTATAGTTTCACCCACACAGCATGGTTTTGTGAAACGTAGATCTTCGAATACTAACCTTTTAGAATTTACATCCTTAACGATCAAAGGATTTAAAGAAGAAGCAAACTGATGTCATATATACTAACTTCAGTAAAGCTTTTGACTATGTAACTTATGGTTACTACTTTTTAAGCTCAACGAAGTTGGATTTCCAACTTCATTACTGAGTTGGATTCGTGAGTACCTAACAAACAGAACACAGGAAGTTCTTTTTAAGTCTTCTTATTCAAAACGCATCAATGTGACATCCGGGGTGCCTCAGGGTAGTCATCTGGGTCCGCTGCTGCAAAGTGTAAGGTTATGACATTTAATAGAAACTGTCCTCAACTTATAACCTATTTCCTAAATAATTCTCCATTAGAACGTCTAAATGTAATGAACGGTTTGGGTGTACTCATGGACCATAAATTGACTTTCAACTCCCATGTTTCCACAATTGTTGGCAAAGCAATGGGTGTTCTCGGAGTTATAAAGAGATGGTCAAAAGAATTTGATGATCCTTACCCGACAAAAATCCTCTTTACCTCTTTGGTCAGCCCCATTTTGGAATACGGATCTTGTGTTTGGTCACCTCAATATGAGTCACACCAAATGAGAATTGTCAAGCTTCCCTCGTACTCGAGTAGGCTTCTTTTGATTAACCTCCCCTCCCTTACTGGCGTAGTCTTTATGCACAAGCTCCTAAATGGTGATGTAGACTCGACTGATCTATTGACCCAAGTAGAATTCTCTGTACCTTTCAGGCCTACTAGAAACTATCTTCCTTTATTCCTTAAACGCTGTATTACTAACTTTTCTTTGCATGAACCCTTTCGAGTTCTTTGTTCTGACTACAATCGTCTTTACCGACTGATCAGTTCAGAGATCTCTGTTCCCAGGCTAAAAGCGACTATTCTTTCCTATCTAGCTCGTAAGTAGCTGTGTTTTCGTTTACTTGTCTGTTTGTTTGTGTTCCCCGCGACTCGTGCCGTACGTTATGCGGCTTGCGCCCCTCGGTCGGTTGGTCGGGAGGAGTAGCAAATTTTGCATCCGCTGCGAATTGGAAAAAATATATCTAATCTATATGACAACAATATATTTTTTACACTATCAACAATGCAAGTAGCATTACCAAATTCTAGTTGTACCAGACTTAAAAATGTGGATACAAATTCTCCGCGCGAAAAGGAAAAGTACTTAATTTCCAAACATAAATAAGTATATATATATGCACATACATGCAATATATTAAATTAAATATAATAAAATAAACATAAACAATTATTAAGATAAATACCTAAAAGTTTTGTAACGCTGATGTTCGTTGATTCATCGAGTAAAAGACTGAGTTTGGAGTCGCCTATATCGCCGCACAATATTCATAAAAATGACGCGCCAAAACATTTTTTATAATACTTGTGCATTTTCTTCGATGAAGCTTCATTCCCTGCGAAGAAACGCCTTGAATTCTTCGCTCTTTATCCAAGCATCACGACACTTTTGCTTATATTCCTTTGGCATGGCGAAATTTGTCGCCGAAAAAATCCCACTTATTAATGTTACTTTGCGTAAAGGTGTATGGTGATATTGGCGAATATAGATATAAACGTATGATAGAGCTGCCACTTTTACACACATTGGGTACAATTCTACCAAAAGTGGTAGGCTTTTTCACAGATTTATCGAAAATCTTCTATTTTGATACCAAACTATTTTTCCTTGCAAGTGGCAACTGTGCTTTATGAAATTGGTGGCAGCATTAAAAAAAGCGGAAAAAGCCAAATTGATTTAAAAAAAAAAACCGAAATGCCCGCTTCCCGCAATTCACAATTTTTTCCCCCAATTGGTGTTCGGAAAAAGCCAGATTTGACGGGAATAAAGCTGAATTGGCAGCAATGATTGGAATGTCTACTAACAATGCCATTTCTATTCGGAACCTGTCTTGAATGGTTGCCTTTCGTAAATCGACTATGCTCTTATCCAAACCACGGACTTCCCACTTTTTAATCGGAGGCCGATAACTTATGTGCAACACACACTCGAAACAACGAATCCAACAATGCAAACTCGATAATCCAAAATTGTTGAGGAGATTGTTTCTTGACAAGCTGTTTATAGCATCTAAATCATTCATCATTTTAGGTGTAGCCTTACAAATGGCGATGAAGTTTCTGCAATCACGTTAAAAACTTTTCCATCTGTAATCGTGAGCTGCAATTTATGTGTAACTTCAAATCTGCTTAACCTTGTGGCCACAATTTGTAGTATTTGAGCTGCGATATTCTCAATTTCGGAGCTAAATAAATCTGTGAACTCTTTGGCAAAAATTAATTTTAGAGGTCTACAATATTTTGTCGATGATGGTCGAGAATTTGCCCAAAGTGTTTCCCATTTGCACTTGTAGTGGCACGATTTTCAGTTCCTTATTGCTGAAATTCTGCTTATATGTAGAGTGTCCCGAACTGCAATCGCAGGCCCATTTGGAGAAGAGGGTCCAATTTTTATATTCATTTTATTATTTGAAATTGAATTAAATGATTCGGAGTGTGCTTCTGCAATTGTATGATTCAACATGTCTTGCAACGGAACTTCTCCCCAGCTTTTTTCCACTCTAATAAAATCTCAATAACACAGTTTCTTGGCAGATCGAATCACATTATATATTGGAAATATGTTGGCTTTTCGCGCTTTTGTGCCAGCTTGTAAAAGTTTGTATGAGTTGCAATCGCCAAAGCTTCTTCTTGCTCCATATCCATGCTTTTTTATACCCTTGCAGAGGGTATTATAAAATTGCTCAGATGTTTGTAACGCATAGAAATAATCGTTTCCGACCCCATAAAGTATATATATTCTTGATCAGCATCGAAAGCCGAGTCGATATGACCATGTCCGTCTGTCTGTTTCTACATACTTAATCGATCTTAAATTTTGAGCTACGTGAATAAAAGTCATATCATTCTGTCCGTTGATGTTTCAAGCAACTCAAGTTTAAAGATTGGTCGGATCGGACAACTATAAGTTATAGAAAAATAGGAAAGATCAGAGGTACCTCGGTCAAAATGTGAGTTGTTCAAAACAGTTCTTGTGAGAAAAACTTTTTTGTTTTTTAAGATATCTCAACCAAAAGAGATGAGAATTATACTTTTACATCATATCAGTAAGTTTGAATAGATCGGATAATAAACACCGACATAAATCAATAAAATCAATTAATCAACCCCCATCAGCATCAATATGTTTGCATATGCAGCCAATTAAATACGTTTATATTTGCTTTTATATATGCGTACACAAACAACATACATACATACATGGAAAAATACAAACATACATACATACATATATGCGAACACGTGCTTGAAAAAACTACAAGCTGAGTGCGAAACAGAAAGAGACAAAAAACTATTTTTGTATTGTGTTGTTGTTTTCTAGAATTCGTCAGAAAATTTAGAGAGCGAGAAGCTGGACGCTTGCAATGTATACCGAAATAGCGAGGCCGTGAATTTTAAGTTTGGTAGCGCAATAGGTAGAGATCGATTCTAGAAATGACGTGAGCGGAGGTTCAACTCCCTGCCGTTGGCAAACTCGAATTTTTTCTTACTGTTTCTTTTTTTGGTTCAAATTTTTTTTAAATTTTATATTTCCAATTTTTAAAATATCTTGAATCCGATATGACGGAGAAAGTAATCAATTAATCTGCAAGGGTATACAAACTTCGGCACGGCCGAAGTTAGCTTCTTTGATATTTTTCTTATTTTTTTGGGCGAGTCGGGATCTGCGTTAACCATTGAAACTATGTCAGATGCACTTCATTTTCCACATTTATATAGACTTATACGCGTTGCTCTCTAAAGCTCATTGCAAGAGTTTTCCTCGACAAGATTTGAAACTTATGCATTGACGATTTTTATGGCAATCATTCATTTCCTTTTCTTTTCGGCCTGGAATCGCTTTCGTATCTGGGTCCAAAAGAATCCATGGTTCACCCAACCATTCTGCGTTGTAGTCTTCGAATCGCTTTGAGTTCCTGTGGCATCTGCTCCACTTTTCAGACAATCGTTTACAGAAACTTTTCAATTTTACAAGCACGGAATTGTAGTCCTGTTGAGAAGCTGACTTGTCAAGAATATTTGAAAAAACAAACTCAACTAAAGCTGAAAATTTGCATGAAGCTTCTTTTTCTGCAAGCCATTCTGAAAAAAGTGTTCGCTTGCAGGTCAACACCATACCTGAAAAAAACTACATAGTAAGAAAACGCTGTTTGACGCAGCAAATGTTGGACAATTTACACAGAGGACGAACCATATTTTCAAACAAGTATGTATAACATTCTTGCCGGCCAACGCCGGGATCATAATGTTTTGGTCTACAGAAGTTGACAGTTACTCACAAATAGATAATTAAAAAGGTTGTTAGTTTCAATCACATGTTAACAATACAACAGATATTCACAGGCCACAAAACATAAATTTTTATTAAATACATACCTTAAGCTTCTATAATAAAAGTGTCTAAGATTTTTAGCAACATTTTGCGAAAATGTAAAATGTGCGCAAAAATGCTTCAAATAGGGTTGCACTTGCATATGTTGTGTTTGGGACCTTTCAGCTGTTCAATCATATGGTCTAAAAAAGTTTTAATGTTATCGATCTTTTAATTAGTCATTTTGGAATCAGCGGGCATTCAAATTTTGGTAGATTTTCAAAGTTGAAAATTTGTATTTCGTTACGCTAGATTGCTCGAATCTCCCATTGTGTACAGTGCTGCGAAACGAAAATTTTTTATATGCGTAGCTCAAACCCAAAATCTACGTATTTTTACGTAGCCAAATTTTGCCTAAAATACGTAGATCTACGTATTTTTTTTATACCCTGTACCCATAGGGTTCAAGGGTATATTAAAGTCGCTAAAATGTATGTAACAGGCAGAAGGAAAATTTTCCGACGCCATAAAGTATATATATTCTTGATCAGGATCAACAGCCGAGTCGATATAGCCATGTCCGTCTGTCCGTCCGTATAAACACCTAGATCTCAGAGACTATAAGAGCTAGAGTAACCAAACTTGGTGTCAACATCCGTCTAGTGTGTACGCTGATCACGTTTGTTTCAAATTTTTGCAACGCCCACTTCCGCCCCCGCAAATTAGAAAAAACTATATCTAGAGTTGTATTAAAGCTACAGTATTTATTTTTAGACTCAATTATATAGCCAATATGTACCATCTGACCAAATTTGGTCGAAATCGGTCAATAAATATCGGAGATAATACGTATATATGCTTTGTTTTGAAATTCTATGGGCAGCGGCAGCTGAAACGTGTGAGCGAGATAGTATGCGCATGTTACTTTATACCGAATGACGCATTAGTTTCGTTCACTGTTATGAGTGAGCGAGAAAGCATGAATTTGGTGTTTCGGCTTGCTAGGAGAATTTTATAAAGTAATTTGTATATTCATTTAATGGGGATTTGGATGGAGTTTGAGTTTATAAAATACATATATCTCTTATTGGTACAGGGTATACTCCAAGTCGGCAGGGACGACTTGCTTACTTCATTTTTTTTTAAGTTTAATTATGGTCTTTTGACCAATGAATTTAAATTTTAAATAATTTCTAAAATATTAAAAAAAAAAAAACACGTGTATTTTAACGATGTAACAAAATTGCTTATTAGTTAACCAAAAATTATAAAGGAACATTCTTATACACCGTCGCATTTAAATATCAAATTAAGTTGTAGGGCGCGAATTTTTTTTGTTATACAAATTAAAATGGTCATGAGATGGCTCTGACAATGTTTTTAAATTACCTTTTGTAAACAGTAATATTTTTAAGGATCATGTATTTAAGTAGTTTCTTTTACTGGTTATCATTAAATTAATTTCGGAAAATAGCCTTTCCACGTTAGCACTGCTGTGAGGCAGGAGAGTTGCACATTGATTCTCCGTGTCGTGTTTTCTTCCATTTTTGCTAAAAAAATTTAAGGTAACATTTAAACTACATACATATGTACAACAAGCCACCGCGAATTTAAAACGGAATGTAGTGCTGCAAAGCTTTTGAAAATAGCTATTGTTGCCTGACTTTTTATACCCTGTACCCGTAGGGTTCAAGGATATATTAAAGTCGCTAAAATGTATGTAACAGGCAGAAGGAAAATTTTCCGACCCCATAAATTATATATATTCTTGATCAGCAACAACAGCCGAGTCGATATAGCCATGTCCGTCTGTCCGTCTGTCCGTCTGGATGAACACCTAGATCTCATAGACTATAAGAGCTAGAGTAACCAAACTTGGTGTCAACATCCGTCTAGTCCATACGCAGATCAAGTTTGTTTCAAATTTTTGCCACGCCCACTTCCGCCCCCGCAAATTAGAAAAAACTATAACTTGAGTTCTATTAAAGCTACAGCATTTCTTTTTGTCAGACTCAATTATATAGCCATCTGACCGAATTTGACCGAAATCGGTCAATAAATATCGGAGATAATAAGTATATATGTTTTGTACTGAAATTCTATGGGCAGCGGCAGCTGAAATGTGTGAGCGAGATAGCATGCGCACGTTGCGTTCATTTGTACCGAATGACGCATTAGTTTCGTTCACTGAGATGAGTGAGCGAGAAAGCATGAATTTGGTGTTTCGTCTTGCTAGGAGAATTTTGTAAAATAATTTATATTCAATTAATGGGGATTTCGAAGGAGTTTGAGTTTATAAAATATCTCTTATTGGTACAGGGTATACTCCAAGTCGGCAGGGACGACTTGCTTACTTCATTTTTTTAATTTTTGAACTTTATACCACCTAGTTTTAGTAAAACTACATAAAACAAAATTTTCTTTTTATAATAATTTAATATTACAATTTTTCTTAAAAAATGCGTAGATTTTGGGACTCTGTACGTAGATAAGGGCTGAAAATACGTAGATCTACGTAAAAATACGTAGATTTCGCAGCACAGTCTGTACGTCCGGGCGAATATCCTCTGCTAGGGATATTCCCAATAGAGGTGGAAAACCATCGATAGTGGGCTCCATCGATTGTGGACGATAGTTTTCCAAAACCAACGATAGTGGATAGCGTATCAATAGTGCCCAATATGAAACAACTGTAATTAGTATTTAAAAATTTATTTTTATTGGCTCTGGTGTTCAACATGTTGCTTATTTTCGCTGCACTTTCATTGAATAATCCAAAGATTTTGGTTCAAAAAAAGCAGAGCAGTGACATTTTCCTCTTTTAATCTTGTTCTGCGGTCTGAGACGATTTGCCCTGCCTTGCTAAATACCCGCTCAGACTCCACAGATGCGGCCGGTATACAGAGGTATTCGAACATTATTGTTTTAAAAGAAAGGAAATCCGCCTTTTGAATTAAAACGATAGTTGAGTCATCTTCAAATTTCAGTCCACCCTTGACGACTAAATTTAGTGTATGAGCAAAGCAAGAAATGTTTCGTATCTTCAACAATTCGCAAGCTTTGACCATCGAACTAGCATTATCCGTGACTACACAGACTGTTTTTTCCAGCAAATTCCAAAAAATTCCATCGTGTACAGTGTTTGCTACGTTCTGACCCGAATACACACTGGCTGCGCTTATATGGGGCTGGTGGCCAAAAATACTTCCCGTAAAGATAGAGAGCTGAAATTTTTTCCTGGGTATTAGAGATGAATTTAGATAGCATACAGTAAATATTTGTGAAAGAGAAACTTTTCTCTCGAAACTCCGCTTGAATTTGATGTTTTTTCTTTAATACAATAGACTTGAGTTCTCCCGATCGTACTTGCCAAAGCTTTACATCCAGCTTGTACGAAATAAGCAAGAAATATTCGAAGAACCGGATATATGGATGAAGTGGTGATAGCCCGAATTGAAAATACTTTTCTTGCACACTTTACTTACGCGTTGCAAACTTTACGATCCACTAGAGCTGCCAAACTATCGATGGCACTATCGAGGTATCGAATATTTATGTTTCTGCGCCACCATCGATATTTTTATCCAATATCGATAGTGAACAAATATAACGCGATGCGTTTTTTTCACATCACTTAGATAGTTAGCGATCGCCGAGCTTCCTTAAAACCAAAAAATGTCGATATGCTTGTGTTTCTACAACATAATAAATAGATCTCCCAGTAACTTTCTAGTTAATCATGTATGTTATTTACTATAATTTTTGTTACTTTAGATATTAAGTATGAAAAAACAGTTGGCAATGAAGCAATATAGTATGTTATTTACTATAATTTTTGTTACTTTTGATATTAAGTATGATAAAACCGTTTGCAATGAAGCAATATAGTATGTTATTTTTTACTAAAATACTATAATTTTTGTTACTCCTTATATATATATTATAAAATGAAACATTTTAATTTTTGAATTCAAATGAAAATAAAAGCCCGCAAATATTTCGATAGTATTGATATATCGAATTTTTTCATTCAAAACATAGAAAATATCGAATGGGCCCACTATCGATAGTTTGCCAGCTCTACCATCCACCATGGTTAATTGAAGGGCGTGCTTTATAGAAAATGTTGTATTGCAAATTTTATGCTCTGTTGTCTTCAAGTTAGCTATTTTCTCCTTGAAGTAGAGCTCTTCTTCGACGGAAAGTGCGGCGGTCTCATTTTTAAATTGAAGCCTGAGTGGCCTACAATATCGGGTAGACGATGGCCTGGGATGTGAAAAATAAACTTTTCTCGATATTAATACAATTGGAAAGCTTTTGTTTATATTCGTTGTGGCCAGTGCTGCCATCGAATCCTCATTTTCCAATTAATGTTAAAGTTTTTTCAGTTTCATCCAAAAGTTCTTCAATTAAATTCTTTTGAAGCTCTAAAATACTTGAAGCCGTTTTGTCTAAAAGACTTTGTAGTGCCACTTCTGCATGTGTTTCGTCTACAAAAATAT
>JAECWJ010000471.1:0-41466 GCA_018150375.1 Drosophila sturtevanti | reverse complement strand
TTATTATAACTGCCAGCATAAGGCTTATTGGAGGTGCCAGTCCTTAAGGAGTACTGAAGGTTGGTTTAACTTTTAGAGTATAATGAATTTCTCAATTTCTCTATAATAAAATGCTGAATATCCAAAAATATGTGTACAGAAAAGTTCTGCAATACCGCCATTATAAAGATAATGTGTGTTGATATTGATAGCACTGCTGTTTTGCATAATATCAAACTTAGATGTTTTTTAAGAAATGCCATGGAGAGTGGATATAACATTTCTGCAAATAAATGACTGGAAGATTGGTTTAAATAATTAGTAACCATTCTTCTATCCCCTACGATGAACGAAATGGCTCAAAATGCATTCATATATTTTACAAAATGATCGACCAATTGCTTTTAATGCAACATTTACTATTTTGTCACAGAAATTAAAAACAAAATTTCAATGCTAACTGTTAAGAAAAACAAGACAAACAATATGTATTATCATCCAAAAATGGCGGGGGTTATTTTGGGAAAAAATATATAGGGTTTGCTCCTTTTTGGACAAATACCTTAGTGGGAATCCTTAAACATTGAAAATAAAAAAAAACAATAAGGACGTAGAATCCTTTTTAAGACAATTAAAGATAGTGTTATACAAAATAAACAAGGCTTGGAATTAATGAAAAATTTATCAGAGAAATGGATAAACTTTCAATTTCTGTGGTGAGCAGTTGAACTTGCTCATCCAGAATGCAATAACTCGCCGATTTCGTAATGGTAATACTATTAAAGCAAAAAAAAGACCCTAATAGACGTACATGTAATTCAAAGTCAGTTTTAACTACGAAATGTCTAATAAAAACTATCCAACTATAAGGGAGAGTTGGAGAAAAAAAGGAAATAAAAATTAAAGATAGGTTTATTTAAAGAAGCATTTACCGGACCAAATAAACATCGCGAGACATATAATGAAAATAATTTATTGGATTATCCACTGCATTCTGATCATTCTTATGCAGTTAATTATGATTTGTTTGGAATAGAAGAAGACTATAAGCAAATGCTTCTAAGTCATTCCAAACTAAAAACTCCATTGCGTCCAATAAATAAACTTTTTATATTTTGAAGTGTAAAACTTTATTTCAAAGTGTACATGGCAGTAAATTTAATGGGTAATGATTATTGAATTAGTAGATATTGTAACTTTAAAAAATGAGGCATGGAGAACAAACTCTTATTGTTCATGCTGTCACCGGGGTTACTCTGAACGGTGTGGACGACGCTAGCGCATGGAATGCGAATTGAGAGTGAAAAGAAACCGAAAGCGAGTGAAAAACCAAGGAACAATAGGTGAAATTACGGTAACTTGTTTAAAAGTTTGGTGCCAAGTGCCGTACAATTGCTCGACCAGTTGGCCAGCCAATCAGGTGTTAGTGTACATTTAAAGTGTAGCATACTTTTAGGCAGCGCCTAGAAGTGTGGCATACTTTTGTGGTAGCACCTAGCAGTATAGCATACTCGCGGGCAGAAACCGAGAAACAAGTGTGCGTAGGTGTCGTTGTGTTACAGTGAACACGAAGGAACACTCGCTGCAAAGGACAGCAGATGAACGGCACGAGAAGCCGTTAGGGGAGCACCACCAGTATGGTGAGTGTTTCCACGGTCGCGGAATCTGCGGATTCGGTCGCGAGAGTCAGACGCCGAGTCGTCGGTCGGTCTGACACTGCTGCTGTGGGTGCCGCCGGTAGTCGTCGGAAGGGGCGCAAGGCGCGGGGGTCGCACGGTTTCGGTGCCGGACCTGATGGCCAACGAGGCCACTGGTCATATCGCCGGGAGGGTGGCGTTGGACAGCGTGTCGCCCCCCCGGTCGCGCCTGATGCGGAGATCCCGTGTCTGCCCGTCAGCGAAGCGGGGGAAGCGAAAAAGCGCCCGTCGCCGCTGTCGATGCCGCTGATGCCGTCGGCAATCGCCGTCACCGGCCGGGGCTGTCGTCGCCGAAGTGCCGCAATGCCAAGCGTGGCGTGCGTAGCAGGGTTTGGAGGGAACGGCGGCAATCCTGGCCGAGATCGCACTGCTGCCGAGGCACCCGCAACGCCATTGTGGGTGTCAAGCCTGGAGCAGTGCGCGGAGATATCTCGGCAGCGATAAGGCGCTGGCAGAGAACTGGCAATGTCGCTGGCCGTGAGGAACGCGTTGCTTCCGGAAAGCCTCTCCGGGTGAACGCCCGCACCCCCGGCCGCCTGCTCCGTTGCCAGCAAGCCTTGCAGCTTACCATGCTGCCTATCCAGCCGTCACTGGTGTCGCTGCCGCCGCTGTCCCCGTCCCCGGAGTGCCGATCCCGCCCTACGGTTCAACAAGCCAGGTTGAGACGGGGTCGCGGTGGTGGTCACGAGTCAGGACCCGAGCGTGTCCGGCAAACAGAGTGGCGGAACGGATAAGGAAGGAGGTCGCACCGACGCTGGGAGTGCGAGTCCACGAGGTGCGGGAGCTGAAGCGCGGGCGGTGCCGTAATCCGTACGCCATCGGCGAACGAGATGCGGCGAGGCGGTGGCGAACAAAGTTCGCAGAGGTTGGACTGACAGTCCAACAGAGCAAAGAGCGTGAGGCCACGGGTGACGGTGTTTCGACGTGGGACACGAGCATCGCCCCCGAGACGTTTATGGAAGAGTTGTTCGTGAACAACTTCCAGGAGAGATGACGGAAGTTATTTTTAAGAAGGCGGTCCATTTTGGAGACAAAGCCTTTGGTCCGTCACGATGGCGCGACGGATCAATCTGACGCTTGATGTGACGATGCTGCGCTGGCCATACTTCGAGAAGACCGGACGGATCTACATCAAGGGTTTTCGTACCGATGCCGGCCGGTCGTCCGTACCTATGCTTGGCATGGTGCGTCGGTTCGCAAGGTGTCGAATGCCGCCTGAAGTCCGATGTGTGCCGACAGTGCGGTCAGGCTGGGCACAAGGCAGCAGTGCAGTAATCCGGTGGACTGCCGGAACTGTCGCTCAAAGGGCAACCCCTCAGGGCATCGATCTTCTCGGAATCGTGCCCAATCTACCGGGGTGTGTTGAAAGGGTGCAGGCCAGACATTAATATGTTAGGTCTCATCCAAGCCAATTGTGGGCGGGGAATGAGAATGTACGGTAGCCGAAATATTTGAGGGTCGGAGGAGAAAACGCTGCCGTCATCATCGACGAGATCCAGATGCCATCTGGCTGCTGAAGTCGAGTCACACATCGACCGAGGCTGGAGGGAGTGCGGTGAGAGTCACAGGTGCCAATTGACTATTTCACGACCTCATTGTAAACACTGCCATGGTACATGCTTAATTGACAACGAGGGATTTTCTGTGATGGATGGCAGACTACTACTGAGCGAGCAGTGGTGGAGCATGGAGGATAGTGTGGTCAAACGCCGAGAGGTCAGGAGACTGAGGCGAAGGCTCCAGGATGCCAGGCGCAGAGGCCATGACTCTGCGCAGCTTCTGGCAACTCATCTGGTGGACAGCTGTCCGCGAGTTCAAGAAGCTCATCCTGCAGATCAAGGAGGATCACTGGCGAAGTTTCGTTGGAGACCACAGGGATGACCCATGGGGGCACGTCTACAGGATATGCCGAGGACGAAAGGGATCCACAGAGTTGAGATGTGTCTATTCGGATGGCAGGCAAGTCGCGAACATGGTGGTCGACTGTGCGAGTCTCCTCCTCCGTAACTTCTTCCCAGCTGCGGAGATGAGTGATGACATTGCCATTCCGGATGAGCTGCACCGCCTCTCGAAGCCTTCGATGGGATGTTGGCCCGGTTGAAGAGCAGGCGCTCTCCCGGCTAGACGGCATCACAGGTGGTGGTCGGCAAGGCGGTATGGCGTGCCATTCCCGAGCACATCTCAGCGTTGTTTTCCCGCTGCTCCCGGATGGAAATAGATGGCACTTTGGCTTTCGACCTGGTCGCAGTGTTGAAGATGCTCAATCAGGCGTCAAGACCAGCGGTGGCCTCCAGCCAGAGGCGTTTGGCGTACTTGGTCTTTTCATTGATTTCGAAGGCGGCATTCGACAATGATCGAGTGGAGCGCCGCATGCGCCGCTTGATTGACGCGGGATGCCCCTGAAGCCAGCTTGTGGAGAGAAGCTTCTTCAGTGGCAGGAGTGCGAAAATGACCAGCAGATTCGGAGAGGTTACCATGGAGGTGACTCGAGGATGTCCCCAGGCATCCATTAGTGGGCCGTTCATTTGGGAACACCATGATGGATAAGCTGCTCCAACCACTCAGCCCCCCCGGGATACAGCTGCGCGTGGGGGACGATCTGCTGGTCATCGTCGAGGGAAGGTCGAGGCCGTACTGGAGCGTCGAGCAGAGGAGCTGATGTCCGTCGTGGGATGGAGAGCAGAGGTCGGCGTTTGATCTCGACCAGCAAGACGGCGATGATGTTACTTAACGAAATAAATTGGCGATCGCGGACGCCCTGTGTTAGGTTTGCAGGAGGCGCCTCATCTGCCGATAGAGAGACCTGCTCTTGGGATGCCAGGTATGCCGTACAGTGTCCACCGTGCCACTGCAGGTGCTTGCTGGAGCTCCACCTTTGGATCTGGTTGCCAGACGTTTGGCACCTAATCCAGTCAAGTGTGCCCACCTGCTGGAGGAGAAGGCGATTGGCTGTACGGTCTGGATGTGGCAAATCTGGATCGGGAGGCAGATGAAGGCACTGGACGAGCGTATATGCTGCGAGTGGTGGCGCAGGTGGGATAATGATGAGCACGGTCGACCGACTCATCTGTTTATCTGGACGTACCGCACGTCTTCAGCCGGAAGGGACTGACTGGCCTCTACGCTGGATTCCTGCTGACTGGACATGAGGTCTGAACGCATTTCTGCATCAGAGAGGGTCTGAGTACGACGCCCGCATGTCTTTGCGGTGCGGAGTACGAAGACTCCGTTCTAGTTGCGTGCCCACTCTATGCAGATTTGCAGAGACCTCGACGGACTTTGCGGAGGATGGATTTGTCCGTTGAGGCTTGGGTCATGCCTGGAGACAATGGGGGGTTAGCCGATAGATCACCCAATCCAAATATGTCGTGAACAATATGGTTAGTAGCTTTCGCTGCGAACAGTCGACCAAAGCTGTTAATTTGGTACTACCGGATGGGCTAGCCAGCCACAGCTAAGGCTCAAATAGTGGTTGGCCCCTTGTGGGGGAGATCGTAGTGGCTGGGGTTAATGCCGAATGCGGGAAGAGCCTTCGGGTTCGGCGTGGAATTGCGTTTCAACCGGGTGCTATACCCATAGACCAGCAGAGGTGTTGAGAAGCCTCGCCCTTACGGAGGGGGAATGCAAACTCGACAGCATACATTTAAATTGGACACTGATAAGATGTTTCATCTTTGAGGGCATTGGCTGACGCATTATTTTGGCCCACTGTCACTGTACCACTGTACTTATGTCATCATGGATATATTTGAGTGCCGTGGTTGTAAACCCCCAAGGGGTACACACGCCACGTTAAACAATCCGACTTAATAACCTCTTGCGGACATGCCAGCGGATTAAATCGCGAATATCTGTGTGTAAGATAGACGAAAAACTCGGAGGGGAAAATACCAGTGGAAAAAAACCCAGTGGAACAAACACGTGGTATCAAGTACTTTGTGTTACAAGTTTGGTGCCATATACCGTGCGGTTGTTCCTGATTGGCCCAGCCAAGGTAGCACCTATAAGGGTGTGGCATACTTTTGGTAGCGCAAAAGTAAAAAGCATACTCGCGGGAGACCCAAAAACTAGTGTGCGTGTGTCAATGCGTGTGTGTATCAGTGAGCGGTACAGTGAACACTCGCTGCATGAACGGCACGAGAAGCAAGAGGAGCACCACCAGTATGGTGAGTGTTAGAGCTGGCAAACTATCGATGGCACTATCGAGTTGTAGGATATTCATGTTTTCTACACCTACCATCGATATTTTTATCAATATCGACAGTGAATCAAATATAACGCGATGCATTTTTCAAGAATCACTTGTTCAAGGAATGAAAACTAAAATTTGGGTAAATGGAATTCGTTAAAATAAACAGTAATCCTGTATAATAATAAAATTTATTATTAGTAATTCTTTCATTGCTATTGGGGTGGTTTTAGGAATGGACAAGTTTCTGGATTGGAGTAAAACAAGGGTGAGTATTATATTTCATTTTATTCTTTAGAAACGTAAAATAATACTTTATCACTTGTAATGCACATGTACATACATATGTATAGATAGCCGGCATCTGCTAATGTGGAAAATGAAAATACGGTGGCCAGAAACCACGCATGGGCCAAATCAAAAGTTTGGCAATTCTTTTTCAAATTGATAAATGATTAAATTAGCAAAGTGCCGTTCATGAGGGAAGTTGTATAAAAACAAGAGTGGAACACTTCCAATTTGTTTGACCACCTTCCAACCGTATGCATCCGGCACTACAGTCAAATGAATTGCCAACAACGTCTTACAAAATTGATAGCTATGATTCCACAACAAGCGTAAAAGGACCTTGATATGGTGCTGATGGAGGATATTGCATCAGATATGCGACCATTATTGTAGCGCTGGCAATTGCAACATTTGAAAAAGTTGCCTACTTTCAGGCAGACTTGATGCTAGCCTGTCTAGCAACATTGGCAAAGGCAGTTAAGCAAACAGGAGCGAATCGGTGAGCGCGCAGAAAGGCCAAAGGTCAAGCTCCGCTCAGCGGTCTGCAAAAAAAGAAAAAAATGGGAAAATGGCGATTTTTATCTGGAGTATCAAATGTTAGGACTTTTACCACAAGCGTCCCGAAACCTTAGCGTCACTCAAGTTGACGGCCTCAAAGGAGAATTGACCTGATGTCTTGTTAAAAACCATCCAGTGACCGACCCGCCGAGTTAAAAAGGTATAACCTAAAAGAAACGTGGAAAATTTTTTAAAGTTAAGGAACAAAAAAAAAAAATATATAATAAAGTTCCAAAGTATATATTGTGGTTTTAGCCAACGTTGTCGGCGAGGATTGGTGGACGGAGAGGTGTGGAAATTTCAATAAATATATTTTTAATTTTGGCGATAGACCCTCAAGAGGGCAAGTTGATAAATGGCTAGATTTAAAGTTCAACAGAGCCAAAGTTTTCCTTTCGTGGTCGTTTTGTGGGGTCTATGTTTAATTTGTATCTTTTTGCATTCAATTCCCTCGAGGCCTCTCGAAAAGGGAGGAAGGAATTGAGCGAGAAAGCGCATGGACGAGGGACGGGCAGAGGGCGGAAAGAAGGCCATAAGACAGCTCAAACGATGATGAAAAGAAAATAGCTCAACATGAGTGGTTGAGCTAAACTGAGCATGTTTAGTTGTCTGTGCGTGGGAGGCGAAAGCGCTTGCTCGACATCGCGAAATTAAAAAAAAAAAAAGCGGGCGTAAATCTAATAAATTCAAAAAAAAGGAAAAAAAAGAGAAAGAAAAGAAAAGAAAAGCAAAAAAAATATAATAATGAAGGAGCAAAGGTTAAAAAAAAATTTCTCTAACCGTAGTAATTCCATTTTAGTTTTGAGAAGAAAAAAAAAATTAAATAAGAGAGGGTATTTTCGAAATCGGCAAAAAAAAAAAAAAGCACGAAATAATTTTAAAAAAAAAAGTAAGAAACCAATTACCGCGATATGACCCATTTCTTGTAAATCTCTCCTCTTTCCTTTTTTTGTGTCGCGGTCCAAAGTGTGGGTGTTTTTTTTGTGGTTTTGCAGTTCAATAAACGAAAAAGAAAAGGATCAAGAAATGTTGCACCCGATCCTACCAATGGAAGCGCTTTCATCGAGGGATTTGGAAAAGCGCAAGTGATAATTTTGGATTATTTTTTTATACCTTGAAAAATAACACCCTGCAAAATATTTAAAAAAAAAATGAAAAATAAAAGAAAGTGATATAATAAATTTTAAAAAGAAAAGCCTGAAAAAAATTTACCCTCACCTCCCATGCCCTTTAGTGCTCAAACGCAGTTTGAGGAAACAGAAGAAATATCACTCACAGAAAGAAAAGAGAAGAGAAGAGGGGGAGAAAAAAAAGTCACTCAAAGACGGGTATTCGATCGCGAGTTTTGGGCAGTAGCCAACGGTAAACGAAAATACTCTGTCTTGCTAAGTCGGGATTATGTCATTACGCAATTATAGAATTTTTTTCCTCACCTTTATTTTTTTATAACCTCGCTAAAATTTTCTGGCTTCCGGTTAGAGTAAAAAGGGAAAGCTACCAATAGGATCTAAGTTAGTTTTTTTTTTTTTTTTATATCCATAATAGAGTATACCGGTTCGGCGAAGAAAAATCAAGGGAGAATGATTATTCCGACCAATAAAAAATTTAATTTTAAATAAATGCATTTTAGGCTAATCTAGCATATCTTTCCTTAGCACTAATAATATTCATTTTGTAATAAATACTCGAGTTATAATGTTTAGCTAAATGCTTATTATTGGACTTCCAACAACCATGCTCAAGTAGGATGCTTAGTTAAGGGGCTATTGTAAACTTTCTTTCATTTTGGTCCGCAATAGCCAAGGAAGGGTGGGCGTTGAAAACTTCAACAACATCAGAGAGTATGACCATCGACTTGTGCACTCTATACCCTTTATTGTTTTGGGTTCTGCCTGTTCTCATCGATCCGATTTGTATCTGTCCTTGCACGCTCAAAAGTTTCAAATTTATTTTTTTATTTATTGAGAGAAAGCAAGAAGGCCGACAAAGGGTAGAGGGCAAGATCACCACACCAACTAGCCGACGAGCCAGCAGCGGAATATTAGAGCGTGCGCTCCTCTACCCTGTATTCCAACAAGCCTTGGGAAACAGTAATGGGTAACCAGTTACAGTTATGATTATATAATAATTTCTCTTACTAAATAAATGGCGCTCAACAATGGGGCCACAAATTTCGGGGCTCACAAATATGCAGAACCTAATATCAATCAGTTTTATTTCAAGTTTTTTTTAAATTCATAGTACATTTGTTTTCGACTGGGTTTGCTTCAGCAACATCAGCAACTGCATAGGATTGCAGTGCTTTTGCTTTGTCAAAGGAAAGACTGACCACGGTTGCAGAAGTGTATCAGCAAGTGAATCCTCCCTTTGTAAAGCAACAAAATAAAAAAGAATAATATTATTTCAAAGTCAGCATAGGATTTTGGGTGAGTGTTAGACTGTCAGCAGCTGCACCCCAACCACGTCCAAGAATATATAATTACAGCAAAAATCTTTACCTACTCAAACATTGTCATCACATTCACTTCGCATGGATTCACAACTAGAAATTTTTTTGAAAAAATCAGCTGTCCACGATTGATGTGATAATTAGGTCTGAGAATTTCAATAGTTAGAATCTACTTGCAGAGCCGCCGAAGCGCATAGGAATACATGGGAGGGTTTTCTAGAAATCATACCACGTCCACGGGTCAGCAGCGCAAGCAAAAAAAAAAGCGACGCCACTGGTTTCGTTTTCTTGGCTGCACTACGTTGAATGGGTTTTTCCCGTTACTAGTCAGCCAAACCAGACGGCGAGGCTTTATTATACATAATTGTTTAAACACAAGCCGAATAGTCAGCAAACATACAACAAAGCTGATCACATGAGCATTGGTGGGAGGAAAGTCCATATGTTTTATGTTATTATATTTCAGTTACCGTTACCGATTTTTTTTATAGCTATATTTTTCTTACATACATAACATATACATTGGTTTTGATTAAAATTTTAGTAAATAATTATAAGAGATAGAGAAAAAAAAAAACAAAACAAACACAACGTGCATTAGAACTTATATTTTAGTGTAATATTTGCGAGTCTTCTAAATAAATTAAAGATAAGCCAATCATGATGGTCCATTCAGACGAAGAAGTTGAGGCTGAAGCGCAGCGAATTTGTCCGATATGTCAAAAACAAATGGTATTGGCAGAAGAGTATTCCACCAAGTGTGGACACAGCTTTCACAAGAAGTGTATCATGAGTCATGCTGCTACAAGAAATTTTTGCCCGACGTGTAAAAAAGTTTGTTTCGAAGCCACAGTGGCACATAATACAAGATCGCAAAAACAGAGTCAGCCCACAGGTGAGGAAGCCAGCACCAGCCAAGGGTTGAGAAACGATCATAAATCAGCCTAGAGGATTAGATATATCTAACATGCCAGCTCAAAGACCTGTCCATGAGAATACATCTGACATGACGGGCCAGCCAATGCAACCAGTTGTCACTTGGCAGAATGTTCAGGCAATGATAGCACAATCAATGCGCACCATTCAGCAAGAATTGATGTCACAAATTTCAGCTCAAATGGCACAAGTGATGCAGGAAAGTTTAGCCCAAAACAGAACCACAAGTGGTAGTACTCAACCATCTGAGGAGGATAGACAAACTCATTTGAGTCAAAACCAAAGTTTTCGAAGAGATCGGTATCAGGAGAGGCCAGGCGTAGCCCCAAACTCCTAGAAGTTCAAGTTCCGAATTACTTCAAAGACCCGATAAAGTTGGCCACATCATGAATAGTTGGAAACTAAGATATAATGGTAGTTCCGAGGGGCTTAGCGTAGAGCAATTTCATTTACAGGGTCGAATCGCTAACCAGTCAGATGTTAGATGGGGATTTCACTGTTCTTTGCAGCAACGCAAGTTTGTTATTTGATGGAAAGGCAAGAGAGTTTTACTGGCGTTTTCATAAAAGCCGAAATCCGTTCAATTGGGACGATTTATGTAGGGCTTTAAGGAAACAATTTCGTGACACTTTAACTGACGTTGATATAAGAGAAACAATAAGAGATAGAAAGCAGCGGGACAAAGAAAATTTTGATTCATTTTATGAAGCTATTGTTTTGCTTATGGATAGATTGGAAGAACCATTGGCTGAAAGCACCATCGTCGAAATATTAAAGCGTAACCTGAGAGCCGAAATACGCCACGAAATTTTAAACATTAGAGTAGAATCAGTCGAGGAATTGCGAAAAATTTGCAGGCAGCGAGAACAATTTTTGGAGGAATTAAAACGGGAAACACCCAGTCACAAGCCAAATTATTTCAAGAAACAGATAGCTGAAATTGTAGAGGTAGAACAAATGAAGGATGCCGAAGAATTTTTAAACTCAGAAACTGATGGTGAAATCAGTGCTCTAGCATTAATATGTTGGAATTGTCGAAAAGAGGGGCATAGGTATCAAGATTGTTCAGCCATGAGAAAGATCTTTTGTTTTGGCTGTGGGTCACCAAATATATATAAGCCATCTTGTCCGAAGTGTTTAAAAAACGGGAAGGTGAACACACAACCCCGTCCGCAGCAGTGTGTTCGACACAAAGAGACGGAGTATTAATACCTAAATTGGTGAACCTGCCCAAATGTACAGTGGGCCATAAAACTGTCGACTCAGTCGATAATAGTAATAAATCATTAAATTATTCGAATAAGCAGGAGTCAAATATCTGTAGGAAATATTCTCGAAGTTCAAATCGTATAAGATGCTATTGGCAGGCAAATAAAGCAATTGAGGAAATTCGCTTTAAACCAAATGATAAGCGTCCATTCGCCAAAGTCCGGTTACTAGGTCAGGTAGTACTGGGTCTCTTAGACACTGGAGCAGCCGTAAGTTGTTTGGGTGGTCAATTGGCCAGACAGTTTATTCGCAGCGAAACTCCTTTTGAGAGGGTAAGCCGAACTATAAGCACAGCGGATGGGCAAAGACAAAATATTTTAGGCCAATTTAACACGCAAATAGAATATCAGGGGAAAATCGAAACTATCAAACTATTCATTATCCCTGCGCTAACTCAGGATCTGTATTTGGGAGTCGATTTTTGGACTCTATTTGAGCTATTACCGACTTCAAGTCAGTTGTGTGAATTAGCGACCGATTTGCATGATTTGACGCCAAGCGACAATCAAAAACTTAGAAAGGTGATAGACCAATTTCCCTCATTCGCCATAGCTGGGTTGGGGAAAACTTCATTGGCAACGCATGTCATAGATGTGGGCGACGCAATACCCGTCAAACAACGACATTTTCCACTCTCGCCAGCAAAAGAGAAAATATTGTATGCCGAAATTGATCGCATGCTGCGTTTAGGTGTAATTGAAGAATCGAATAGTGCATGGTCATCCCCAGTGGTAATGGTAGAAAAGCCCGGAAAAACTCGAGTTTGCTTAGATAGCAGAAAAGTAAATTTAGTGACTCGTAAGGATGCGTATCCCCTGCCGCAAATCGAGGGCATTCTTAGTCGTTTACCCAAAGCTTGTTTTATTTCAAGTTTAGATTTGAAGGATGCCCTATTGGCAAGTTCCGTTGGAGCCGAAATCCAGGGATAAGACCGCTTTCACCGTCCCTGGCCGACCGTTGTATCAGTACACGGTGATGCCATTTGGGTTAACAAATGCATCACAAACAATGACCCGGCTCATGGATAAGGTAATTCCGCCAAGTCTCCGTAACGAGGTTTTTGTATATTTAGACGATTTGTTGGTGGTGTCTGATAGTTTTGAGTCCCATTTACAAGTGCTAAGCCAAGTAGCTGCGCAGGTGCGTAAAGCGGGTCTTACGCTTAATGTGGAAAAAAGTCAATTTTGCCGGCGATCAGTAAAATATCTAGGGCACATTATTGGTGAGGGTTGTATAAAGACAGACCCCGAAAAAATTGCGGCTATGGCTCAGTTTCCGGTGCCAAGGTCTCTAAAAGCATTGAGAAGCTTCTTAGGTATGACTGGATGGTATAGAAAATTCATTGAGGGTTTCGCAGATTTAGCTGCACCACTCACGGACTTGTTAAAGAAAAAAACTAAATTCACCATGTCACCCGAAGGGGAGAAAGCCTTTGAAAAATTGAAAGAAAAGTTATGCTCGGCACCAGTATTACGTAGTCCAGATTTTAGTAAACCATTTTATATTCATTGTGATGCCAGCAAAACAGGTATCGGTGGAGTGCTAATGCAGAGAACAGAAGATGGAGGAGAATATCCAATTAGCTTTGTATCCAAGAAGTTAAACAAAGCCCAAAAAAATTATACAGTTACTGAATTGGAGTGTTTAGCAGCCGTAATATGTGTAAAAAAATTTCGAGGATATGTGGAAGGGCATGACTTTACTATAATAACAGATCACGCTTCTCTTAAATGGCTGATGTCGCAAACTGATCTACATAGTCGATTAGCCCGTTGGGCCTTAAAATTGCAATGTTTTCGGTTCACGATTGAGCATAGAAGTGGAAAATTGAACGTGGTCCCGGATGCTCTTTCACGAGTGAATGAGAGAGATAGTAGCAGAAATAGTGGGGTCAATGCTGAAATAGATCTGGAATCTCAGCATTTTGAGTCACCAGAGTATAAAATGTTGGCACAAGACATACAAGCTAATCAAGATAAATTACCAGATTTGAAGGTAGTGGGTAATTTAGTATATCGTCGTATGGAGCATAGTACTGGAGACCCGCTGCATGATTGTATGACATGGAAATTATGGATTCCAAAAGAAATGATTTCCACAGTGTTAGAGAATGCGCATAATCACCCATTGGCATCACATGGGGGAATTCACAAAACGTTGGAAAGAATACGCAGGTATTTTTATTGGCCACATTTAGTCAATGATGTGAAGGCCTTTATAGCCGATTGCGAAATTTGCAAAACCACGAAGGCACCAAATCAAGCCTTGCGACCGTGTATGGGGAAAACGCCCGAGTCGCAAAGATTCTTTCAGCGGTTATTCATTGACTTTCTCGGCCCTTATCCGCGCTCCCGTAGCGGAAACATCGGTATATTTATAGTTCTCGACCATTTTTCTAAATTCGTGTTTTTGAAATCTGTTAAGAAATTGAATGCAGAAAAGGTTATAGAGTACCTGGAAAAGGAGTTATTTCATTTGTTTGGGGTGCCCGAAACAATAGTCTCAGATAACGGATCGCAATTTAAATCGCACATATTTCAGAAACTTTTAAAGGATTATAAAATTTCGCGTTTTACTACGGCCGTACATTCACCGCAGGCAAACGCGTCAGAGCGAGTTAATCGTTCGGTAATTTCGGCTATTCGATCATATGTGAGGCCTGATCAGAAAGATTGGGATAATAATTTAAGTCATATCAGTTGCGCGTTGCGGTCAGCTGTGCATTCAAGTCTGGGTACGTCACCATATTATATGGTTTTTGGACAGCACTTTATTTCCTCTGGCTCAACTTATAAACTGTTGAGAACGCTAAAGCTGATCGAGGATCGGGGTATTGAATTTTCTCCCGAAGATTCTAGAGAGCTAATGGCAGGACGAGCTAGGATTTTAGCTGATATTATGCAGGAGAGGAATCGGCGGCAATACAACTTGCGTTCACGAGAAGTTGATTATCATGTGGGGCAGGAAGTTTATCGTCGAAATTTTAGGCAAAGTAATTTTCAGGCTGGATATAACGCAAAGTTAGGACCAGCATTCGTAAAAGCTAGAATACGACAGAAGTGTGGGAATGCTTGCTATGAGCTCGAAGACTTAAAAGGGCTACCGATTGGGCGTTACCATGCTAAAGACATCCGGCAATAGCATCTATCTGCCAGCTTGGGTTGAATCTGTCTTGTGCCGGCGAGGCCCAAGTCAGATTTTTAGCGGGGGGCTTTTGTAGCGCTGGCAATTGCAACATTTGAAAAAGTTGCCTACTTTCAGGCAGACTTGTTGCTAGCCTGTCTAGCAACATTGGCAAAGGCAGTTAGCAACAGGAGCGAATCGGTGAAAGGCAAAGAGAAAGGGTCAAAGCCACTCTCTCTGCGGTCAAAAATGAAAAAATGGGAAAAAATGGCGATTTTTATCTAGAGTATCAAATGTTAGGTTTCCTATAGCGTCCGAAACCTTAGCGCGGTCATTCCAAGTTGACAGCCTCAAAAGGAAAGTATTACAAGTGTCTTGTTAAAAAAACTATCTAGTGACCGTCCCGCCGAAAGTTAAAAAGGGTACATAACCCTAAAAGAAAACGTGGAAAATATTTTAAAGTTAAGGAACAAAAAAAAATATATATAATAAAGTTCCAAAGTATATATTGTGGTTTTAGCCACCCGTTGTCGGCGAGGATTGGTGGACGGAGAGGTGTGAAAAATTTCAATAAATATATTTTTAATTTTGGCGATAGACCCTCAAGAGGGTAAGTTGATAAATAGCTAGATTAAAGTTCAACAGAGCTAAAGTTTTCCTTTCGTGTTCGTTTTGTAGGTCTATGTTTAATTTGTATATTTTTTGCATTCGAATTCCCTCAAGAGGCACTCGAAAAGGGAGGAGAATTGAGCGAGAAAGCGCATGGACGAGGGACGGGCAGAGGCGGAAAGAAGGCCATAAGACAGCTCAAACGATGATGAAAAGAAATAGCTCAACATGAGTGGTTGAGCTAAACTGAGCAGTTTAGTTGTCTGTGCGTGGGAGGCGAAAGCGCTTGCTCGATCGCGAAATTTAAAAAAAAAAAAAAACGTAAAATCTAATAAATTCAAAAAAGGAAAAAAAGAGAAAGAAAAGAAAAGAAAAGCAAAAAAGAATATGTCGGCTTAGCGAGCAAAGGTTAAAAAAATTTCTCTAACCGTAGTAATTCCATTTTAGTTTTGAGAAGAAAAAAAAAAAATTAAATAAGAGAGGGTATTTTCGAAATCGGCAAGAAAAAAAAAAAAAAAAGCACGAAATAATTTTAAAAAAAAATAAGTAAGAAACCAATTACCGCGATATGACCCATTTCTTGTAAATCTCTCCTCTTTTCCTTTTTTTGTGTCGCGGTCCAAAGTGTGGGTGTTTTTTTTGTGGTTTTGCAGTTCAATAAACGAAAAAAGAAAAAGAATCAAGAAATGTTGCACCCGATCCTACCAATGGAAGCGCTTTCATCGAGGGATTTGGAGAAAAGGGGTAAGTGATAATTTTTGATTATTTTTTTTATACCTTGAAAAAATAACACCCCCAAAATATTTAAAGAAAAAAAATGAAAAATAAAAGAAAGTGATATAATAAATTTCAAAAAGAAAAGCCCAAAAAAATTTACCCTCACCTCCCATGCCCTTTAGTGCTCAAACGCAGTTTGAGTGAAACAGAAGAAATATCACTCACAGAAAGAAAAAGAAAAGAGAAGAGGGGGAAGAAAAAAGTCACTCAAAGACGGGTATTCGATCGCGAGTTTTGGGCAGTAGCCAACGGTAAACGAAAATACTCTGTCTTGCTAAGTCGGGATTATGTCACGCAATTATAGAATTTTTTCCTCACCTTTATTTTTTATAACCTTGCTAAAATTTTCCTGGCTTCCGGTTAGAGTAAAAAGGAAAGCTACCAATAGGATCTAAGTTAGTTTTTTTATTTTTTTTTATATCCATAATATAGAGTATAGCGCCGGTTCGGCGAAGAAAAATCAAGGAAGAAAAATGATTATTGCCGACAATAGGAAATAAAGAAATTTAATTTTAAATAAATGCGTTTTAGGCTAATCTTAGCAATAATTTTCCTTAGCAATAATAATATTCATTTTGTAATAAATACTCGAGTTATAATGTTTAGCTAAATGCTTATTATTGGACTTCCAACAACCATGCTCAAGTAGGATGCTTAGTTAAGGGGCTATTGTAAACTTTCTTTCATTTTGGTCCGCAATAGCCAAGGAAGGGTGGGCGTTGAAAACTCTCAACAACATCAGAGAGTATGACCATCGACTTGTGCACTCTATACCCTTTATTGTTTTGGGTTCTGCCTGTTCTCATCGATCCGATTTGTATCTGTCCCTTGCACGCTCAAAGTTTCAAATTTATTTTTTTATTTATTGAGAGAAAGCAAGAAGGCCGACAAGGGTAGAGGGCAAGATCACCACACCAACTAGCCGACGAGCCAGCAGCCGGAATATTAGAGCGTGCGCTCCTCTACCCTGTATTCCAACAAGCCTTGGGAAACAGTAATGGGTAACCCGTTACATTATCTGTTGTTGAAGATGAGGGGTTCATCAATTTTATAAAGATTCTAGACCCAAGTTACAAGTTACCATCAAGGAACACGTTGAAAAATGTAATGATGGTACAGTTGTACGAAAACAAGAAAATAAAGTTGCAAGAATATTTACGCAAATGCAATTATTGTGCCATAACCACTGACATGTGGACGTCTGTATCGAATGATGCATACTTGACTGTAACTTGCACGTTTGTGACAGAGGAATTTAATTTACGCTCCGTTGTTCTCTCTACAAATAAATTAGTTGATTCAACAAATCACACAGCCTCAAACATTGCTGAGTCTCTTCGAGCTATCTGCTGTGAGTAGGGCATAATTAATAAAATTACAGCTATTGTCACAGATAATGCGAATACCATGGTAAAAGCATGTGAACTGCTCCAAAAGAGGCACATACCATGCTTTGCTCATTCGCTTAATTTAGTGGTGCAAGATTGCCTTAAAATTGATTGTCTTTCGGCAATATTAAAAAATGCAAGAGCATTGTAACGTATTTCAAAAGCAGTACGATTGCGTACCAAAAATTAAAGGACTGTCGACATACTGAAACCAAATATGGCCCGAAGCAAGAAGTTCCAACAAGGTGGAATAGTGCCTATATAATGGTTGAACGAATTTTGCTAGTATATGAAGCAATCAATAGTGCTTTACTCAATTTGTCAAAAGCACCTCAACCTCTTACAGTTGACGAGATCAATACACTGCGAGATTTATCAGAAATTCTTTCGCCCTTTGATAACGCAACAAGAAAAGTATCTTCCAACACTCGAGCAACCATATCATTAATTATACCAATAATATGCGGTCTGCTAGACAATTTAGAAAACTTAAGAAAAGATCTTCGCACTGCTAGTGGTCTTACAGTATGCACATATTTAATTGAATCAATAATAAGAAGGCTGACAAAATATGAAGAGCGGACAGTTCCACGAATAGCCACATTAATTGACCTTCGATTCAAAAAGCAAGGATTTCGATCTCCTACCAATGCAGTCCAAGGAGGAAAACAATTGCAGGATGAGTTAATATGTACTAAGCCTCAAGGTGATGTCTCAGAACCGTTACTTCCAAGTTTGCCCCTCCAATAGTAATAGAAAAATCTTCACGTCAGACACTTTTTCAATTTGTCAAAAAAAATATTGACAATTTGCCCAAGACAAAGCGCTCCGATTCCATTGTTGAAATACATAAATATTTTGGAATTGAGCACTCCTCTGAAGAAATAGATCCCCTTCAATATTGGCAGGTAATTTTTTTTATTGAGCATTAATACTATGCTTAATAAATAATAACTATTTCTTCTTATAATTTCAGTACAACAATTCGTCTTTGCGTGATGTTGCCAAAAAAATTTTCTGCATTCCTGCAACATCAATCGATTCGGAAAGGATGTTCAGCAAAGCTGGACAGATAGTTTGCGATCGCCGAGCTTCCTTAAAACCAAAAAATGTCGATATGCTTGTGTTTCTACAACATAATAAATGGATCTCCCAGTTACTTTCTAGTTAACCATGTATGTTATTTACTATAATTTTTGTTAATTTTTGTTACATTAGATATTAAGTATGAATAATAGTTTGCAATGAAGCAATATAGTACGTTATTTTTACTAAAATACTGTAATTTTTGTTACTCCGTATATATATATTATAAAATAAAACATTTTAATTTTTTAATTCAAATGAAAATAAAAGACCGCAAATATTTCGATAATATCGATATATCGAATTTTTTCATTAAAAACATCGAAAATATCGAATGGGCCCACCATCGATAGTTTGCCAGCTCTAGTGAGGGTTTCCGCAGTCGCGGAATCTGCGGATTTGGTCGCGGAGTCAGACGCCGAGTCGTCGGTAAGTCTGACTGCTGCTGTCGGTGCCGCCGGCAGCCGTCGGAAGGGGCGCAAGGCGCAGGGCCGCACGGTTTCGGTGCCAGACCTGATGGCCAGCGAGGCCACGGTCGCCAAGAGGGTAGCGTTGGACAGCGTGTCCATGCCCTCAGTCGCCCCAGACGAAGCACGCGCTCAATTCGCGAAGCCCGCCGCGAAGCCGGTGAAACGCAAGGCCGCCCTTGTCGACGTGGACACGACCATTGCCCCCGAGACGTTTATGGAAGAGTTGTTTGTGAACAACTTCGATTAGGAGATGACGGCAGTTGTTTTTAAAAAGGCGGACCATTTGGAGACAAAGGCTTGGTCCGTCACAGATGGCGCCAGTATCAATCTGACGCTTGATGTGGACGATGCAGCGCTGGCCATACTTGAGAAGACCGGACGGGTCTACATCAAGTGGTTCTCGTACCGATGCCGGCCGGTCGTCCGTACCTATGCTTGCCATAGGTGCGTCGGATTTGACCACAAGGTGTCCGAATGCCGCCTGAAGTCCGATGTGTGCCGACAGTGCGGTCAGGCTGGGCACAAGGCAGCGAAGTGCAGTAATCCGGTGGACTGCCGGAACTGCCGCTTTAAAGGGCAATCCTCAGGGCAACCAATGCTCTCTCAATTTACCGAGGAGTGTTGGAAAGGGTGCAGGCCAGACATTAATATGTTTGGTCTCATCCAAGCCAATTGTGGGCGGGGTCGCGTTGCGTGTATCGATGTCGGTGTGCGTATGCGGGATTCCCGATCGCCCTTTGCGCTGCTGCAGGAGCCCTACACAGATGAGGAAGGCCGTATTACTGGATTCCCAGCCGGGATGAGAGTGTACGGCAGCCGAATCTTTGAGGGTCGGAGAAGAAACGCTGCCGTCATCATCGACGATCCAGATGTCATCTGCCTGCCAGTCGAGTCACATATCACCGAGTCTGGAGTATGCGTGAGGGTGACAGATGAGTTTGGCTCAATCTACCTGACCTCACTGTACTGCCATGCACATGCTGAATTGACATCGAGAGATTTTCTGTATATGGATGCCCTACTGCTACTGGCGAGCAGTACTCCGGTCATCCTCTGCCTAGATGCGAATGCTGTATCCCCCTTGTGGTTCAGTAAGCGCTACGATAGTTTTCGTGGCCAACTGAACTACAGGCGGGGTGAGCAGCTGGAGGATTGGATTCTCGGGAGCCGAGCCGGAGTTCTTAATCAATTCAGCGAGGTGTTTACGTTTGACAATCGCCACGGACAGAGCAATATCGACGTAACAATTGTCAGCGAAGCAGCGTCTACGTGGGCCACGTATGACTGGAGTGTGGACGAGTGGGAGATGAGCGACCATAACATCATTACTGTTGTTGTGTCGCCTTCCCCAGACACAGTTGAGAGCACATATGCTCCTGTGCCGTCCTGGAAACTCGCGAATGCTAACTGGCGATTGTTCGACTCAGAACTAGCGGAGGAAATCCTGGAGCACCTTTCCTTGGAGCATATCAGAGGTTTGCCGGTGGATTCATCCGTGACTGCACTACGCCTCATCGTACAGTCCGTGTGCGATAGAATGCTAGGCCGCAGGACGTCGAGAGCTGTGGGAAAAGTGTGGGAGAAGTTGTGGACCACTGAACTTAGTACCAAACGCCGAGAGGTCAGGAGACTGAGGCGAAGGCTCCAGGATGCAATGCGCAGAAGCCATGAATCTGCGCAGCTTCTGGCAACTCATCTGCGGACAGCCGTCCGCGAGTTCAAGGAGCTCATCCTGCAGACTAAGGAGGATCACTGGCGAAGTTTCGTTGGAGACCACAGGGATGACCCATGGGGGCACGTCTACAGGATATGCCGAGGACGAAAGCGATCCACAGAGCTGACATGTCTTCGTTCGGATGGCAGGCAAGTCGTAACATGGCACGACTGTGCGACTCTCCTCCTCCGTAACTTCTTTCCAGTTGCGGAGATGAGTGATGACATTGCCACTCCGGATGAAGCTGCACCGTCTCTCGAAGACTTCGAGGTTGATGTATGCGTGGCCCGGTTGAAGAGCAGGCGCTCTCCCGGGCTAGACGGCATCACAGGTGGTATCGGCAAGGCGGTATGGCGTGCCATTCCCGAGCACATCTCAGCGTTGTTTTCCCGCTGCTCCCGGATGGAAATAGATGGCAATTCGGCTTTCGACCTGGTCGCAGTGTTGAAGATGCCTGGAATCATGTCAAGACCAGCGTGGCCTCCAGCCAGGAGGCTTACGTACTCGGTCTTTTCATTGATTTCAAGGGTGCATTCGACAACATCGAGTGGAGCGCCGTGATGCGCCGCTTGATTGACGCGGGATGCCCTGAAGCCAGCTTGTGGAGAAGCTTCTTCAGTGGCAGGAGTGCGAAAATGACCAGCAGATTCGGAGAGGTTACCATGGAGGTGACTCGAGGATGTCCCCAGGAATCCATCTGTGGGCCGTTCATTTGGAACACCATGATGGATGTGCTGCTCCAACGACTGGAGCCCCTGTGCGGATACAGCGCGTATGCGGACGATCTGCTGGTCATCGTCGAGGGAAGGTCGAGAGCCGTACTGGAGCGTCGAGCAGAGGAGCTGATGTCCGTCGTGGGAGCTTGGGGAGCAGAGGTCGGCGTTTCGATCTCGACCAGCAAGACGGCGATGATGTTACTTAACGGGAAATTGGCCCGATCGCGGCCGCCCTGTGTTAGGTTTGCAGGAGGCGCCTCATCTCTTGATAGAGAGCTATGCTCTTAGGATGCCTACCGGTATGCCGTACAGTGTCCACCGTGCCACTGCAGGTGCTTGCTGGAGCTCCGCCTTTGGATCTGGTTGCCAGACGTTTGGCAATCAGTTTCAAAGTCAAGCGTGCCCACCCGCTGGAGGAAGGCGATTGGCTGTACGGTCTGGATGTGACAAATCTGGATCGGAGGCAGATGAAGGCGATGCTGGACGAGCGTATATGCTGCGAGTGGCAACGCAGGTGGGATAACGATGAGCACGGTCGACCGACTCATCAGTTTATCCTGGACGTACGCTTCGTCTTCAGCCGGAAGGACCAAGGATTTGGCCTCCACGCTGGATTCCTGCTGACTGGCCATGGATCGCTGAACGCATTTCTGTATCAGAGAGGTCTGAGTACGAAGCCCGCATGTCGTTGCGGTGCTGAGTACGAAGACTGGCGGCACGTTCTAGTTGCCTGCCCACTCTATGCAGATTTGCGAGACCTCGACGGACTTGGCGTAAGGATGGAAGTTGCCCGTTGGGACTTTTCCCGGGTCCTGGAGACACAGGAGCAGCTGCAGAACCTGGAGAAGTTCGCGAGGGCGGTGTTTTCGAGGCGGCGAGGGATGGACCACGTGGAGCAACCAATGCCGGGCTGATGATAGCCGAAACTGGTAGTAGTGTGGAACTCGTTCCATGCTACGGGGCTTGACCAGAACGCCTAATCTGGTAGGTGAACCTCCCTCGGGGTAAGCCGATGGATCACCCAATCCGTGTTTGTCGTGAACAAAATGGTAAGTATCTTTCGCTGCGAACAGCCGATCAAAGCTGTTAATTTGGTACTACGGGATGGGCTAGTAGCCCATTAGCTAGCCCAGTTAGTGGTTGGCCCCCTTGTGGGAGATCGTAGTGGCTGTGGTTAATGCCCGAATGCGGGAAGAGCCTTCGGGTTCGGCGTGGAGTTGCGTTTCAACCGGGTGCTGTACCCATAGACCAGCAGAGGTGTTAGATAGGCCTCGCCCTTACTCAAGGTGGAAATGCTATGTCCGACATTTCAATTGGCACTGATAAGATGTTTCATCTTTGAGGGGCGTTGGCTGACGCATTATTTTGGCCCACTGTCACTGTACTACTGTACTATATGTCATATGGACATATTTGAGTACCGTGGTTGTAAACCCCCTAAGGGGTACGCGCCACGTTAAACAAATTCGACTTAATGTCCTCTTACTGCTATCAGTTTTGATCAGCATAATAACAGCATTAAGAATATTCCATGTCGAAGCGATTTGGCTATATTTAATAATAAGGAAATAATTCAAAATGTCTAAGAAGACGCTGCAGACATTGTTATTATTCCTCATTGTTATAAGAATCATTTTTACATTTTTTTATTAATAAAGTAGAATTAGAATTTTGTCTAGATCCTTTTGGCCATTCAGATGTAGCGCAAACTTTTATAGTGTACTATAAAACGCTGCTCAAGGACTTCAAAATGTTAAAATTGATCACGACATTCAAAAGGACTCATTTAATTGTGATGTTTTGATATTACAATTTGTGAAATCCTTTCTTGAAAATGTGTCGCTGAAAAATTTTAGATCATTGTTCAGGGAGTACATCTAAAGTGCACTGCACTAGGTATAAAAGACTTCTACAAATTTAATTTGTAAGACATTTTAAAATTAAATAATAAAAACAAAACTCTACCTTGTGCAGAAAAGTGGATAGGCCTATTGGGGAGACCACTTTAAAAAAAACGCGCCATAAACTCTACCTCAAGGTGGTGCGGAAAATAGTTTACAAAAAATATATAACATAATTGGTTTTATATTATTATGGAGATTTACTGGTTTGAATGGCAATGGTTTCGGATAGTGTAAATCTTTGGATTACATCTGTTTATCAGGTCGATGTTTTTTTTAAGGTAAGATTGAAGTCAAAAGTGCTCATGTGACGTTGGACACCGGAATTTTTATAAGGAACAACCCAACATTGCGAAACTCAAGGCAGTTTAGCTATTTTATAGCATTTCGAGCTTCTTTTTAAAACCAAATGCTATTAACATTTTGAAAATGCTATTAGCTATAAATTTAGCTATTTTAAAAGAATATTGAATAGTCTTTTTAAAACCTGTACTTATTTGGTGACATGCAGCGTTTAAAGAAGCCAAGAATGCAAATGCAACAATTTGAAAAAATTCACTTAGTAAAGTGGCACAACACTTCTGAAAATGTAAAGTTTTGGGCAGAGGCCCTTAAATATACAGATGCCGGTGGTGTTCAAATATTCAGGGATTTGGCCGATTTTGCAATGGAGATCATGTCTTTACCATGGTCAAACACAGAGGTCGAGAGAATTTTCAGCCAAATGAATTTAATTAAATCAAACTTGTGAAACAGGATAGAGATTAAAACACTAGATGCTATTTTAAATATTAGGTATGCCTTCTTTGGAAATTCTCTTATATGCTTATTGGAATTTGTTTAATTTACAGATATGGTTTGCGCAGAAATGAAAAGTTCTGTTATGATTATATTTTTTTCCAACAAAATATATAAATATGATACATGGCAATGAAAAATACGGTTCGCATATTGATATTAACGTTGACAACATTGTTTCATTGTTGAACCCCATGTAAAATAAAAATAAATTGAGTGAATATCAAATTTAATGTCTAAATAATTGAGCTATTATTTTAACTTTTTTTTATTTTTAGCTATTTCTATCTATTTACATCGTTGCTTTTGCAATTTTAGGACTCCAAACCTGGACACACTGACTCAAGGCGGTGAGAGACCCCACTTCAGACCCCACTTCACATTGTCAATTTAAAAAAAAAAAACAAAATTATTAGATGTAAGTAAGTCCGTGTTGAAATTATACATTTAAACTGCCGATCGACCAAATAGACTCACTATGTTTTCTGAATTCCACCTCAGTTTGCAAGCTGCGCTAGTTTTCGGCTGCATTTCTTTTGTCTTTTGTATATTCATAACTTTTTTTCATAAAATAAGTCGTTGAAAGTTTTTTACCCCCTATTCATTATTAATTAAGCTAAAATATTAAGTAACATTGTTTACGTAGAAGTTTTCAAAATATTTTCTTATTATTATATGTTTTAATTCAATGAGTCAATTTCATTGATCGAAGAAAAAAGTATGAATTTTTTATTTTTGGGTTACTCAACAAAAAAATTATTAATAAATAACCTTTGTACGTTGGATACTTTCCTTTTTTGTTTTTAATTTATAATTGAACACTTAACTTAACTTTAACTCGTATTTCCTTTTTTTTTTGGAGTATCCCAAACTGATATTAATTAATAAATCACACCAGCGAATTTAAGTATACACTAGACGGCATAAGTATTTTGACGAAACCTTTGTGCAAATGTTTCTTCATGTTCAATCAAGCGGCAAAAAGTTTGTTAATTTCTTAGCCGAATTTAAAATTTAATAAAAAATATCAAAGAAGCTAACTTCGGCCGTGCCGAAGTTTGTATACCCTTGCAGATTAATTGATTACTTTCTCCGTCATATCGGATTCAAGATATTTTAAAAATTGGAAATATAAAATTTAAAAAAATTTGAACCAAAAAAAGAAACAGTAAGAAAAACTTCGAGTTTGCCAACGGCCGGACTTGAACCTCCCCTCAGGTCATTTCTAGAATCGACCTCTACCTATTGCGCTACCAAACTTGTAACTCACGGCCTCGCTATTTCGGTATACATTGCAAGCGTCCAGCTTCTCGCTCTCTAAATTTTCTGACGAATTCTAGAAAACAACAACACAATACAAAAATTGTTTTCTGTCTCTTTCTGTTTCGCACTCAGCTTGTAGTTTTTTCAAACACGTGTTCGCATATATGTATGTATGTACGTATGTATGTTTGTATGTTTCCATGCATGTTGTTTGTGTACGCATATATAAAAGCAAATATAAACGTATTTAATTGGCTGCATGTGCATACATACTGATGCTGATGGGGGTTGATTCATTGATTTTATTGATTTATGTCGGTGATTATTATCCGATCTGAATCAAACTTGCTGGTAAGGTGTAAAAGTAGAATTGTCATCTATGTGCCAAATTTGGTTGAGATATCTTAAAAAACAAGAACTGTTTTGAACAACTCACATTTTGACCGAGGTACCTCTGATCTTTCCTATTTTTCTATAACTTATAGTTGCCGGATCCGACCAATCTTTGAACTTAATTTGCTTGCAACATCAACGGACAGATTGATATGACTTTTATTCACGTAGTTCAAAATTTAAGATCGATTAAGTATGTAGAAACAGACAGACGGACAGACGGACATGGTCATATCGACTCGGCTTTCGATGCTGATCAAGAATATATATACTTTATGGGGTCGGAAACGATTATTTCTATGCGTTACAAACATCTGACCAATTTTATTATACCCTCTGCAAGGGTATAAAAATGAAGTAAGCAAGTCCCTGCCGACCGTTTACCAATAAGTGATATTTTATAAACTCAAACCAAATCCCCATTAATTTAAAGTAAATTATTTTATAAAATTGTCCTAGCAAGCCGAAACACCAAATTCATGCTTTCTCGCTCACTCATGTCAGTAAACGAAACTAATGCGTCATTTGATACAAAGCAACATGCGCATGCTTTCGCGCTCACACATTTTAACTGCTGCTGCCCATGGCATTTCAATACAAAATATATATACGTGGTGCTCATATAGTTAAGCCACTGCCACTACCCTGTACATTTTTCGTAATAACTTTTTTGAATATATTCATGTAGCCCAAAATTTTTTTTTTATAACAAATATTATTAATGCAGCTGATCACAGTTTTTTTCCGGAAAAGTTTTGTGTCTTATTTTCTAAAGTGAATTATTACATGATTTATACGTTTCGCATAAAAATTCGTCCGCTGTGGCTAAAAATAGAAACACAAATACGGCCGAGAGAAATCTGATATGGGAATACCACGAAAAAAAGAAAAGTATTCAGGAAATTTGGAAAATTTTAAATTTTTCTCGTGGCAAAGTTAGATATGCTATTGCTTTTCATAAGAAACATGGAACCTGGCAAAATATTCCCCGTGAAAAGCGCGGAAAACCCACTTTGCGTGACGACAGTCGGATTGCCAAACTGAGTGAAGCCGATCCGTTCTTGACTTTCTCGTAAATCAGAGATCAAATGACTGACAAATATGTTGTAAACGTGTCAGCTCAGACCTTTAAAAGACGTCTAAATGAATTTGGGTTGTATGGACGCATTGCTCAAAAAAAACCATTGCTGTCCTTGAAAAATATAAAGAAGCGCATTGAATTCACCAGAGAGCACATTGCCAAAGGTCCCAATTTTTGGAACTTAATTGTTTGGAGCGATGAATCTAAGTTCAATGTCTTGGGAAGTGATGGAAAACAATATGTACGACGTCCTCCTAAAAAACAATTAAAGTACACGAAGAAGACCGTTAAACATGGTGGCGCTTCGATCATGGTCTGGGGCTGTTTCACTGCATCGGGCGTAGGTCCATTGGTCAAGATTGAAGGCATCATGAACTGCGAAATGTACCTAGACATTCTCAGAAATAACTTACCTGAAGAATATACCGATAATTTGCCGCTTGCGTGGATTTTCCAACAGGACAACGACCCCAAGCATTGCTGCAAGAAAGTCAAGACGTGGCTTAACCAAGAGATATTTAACGTTTTGCAATGGCCGCCGCAGAGTCGCGATCTTAACTCTATAGAGAACTTGTGGGGTCTTGTAGAGTCAATGCCAAAGCGGTACTCTGCTGTTCTTAAGCAGAAAGGTCATTCAATATTAAAGTAAATTTATTAAGACAATGAAGTAAGCAAGTCGTCCCTGCGGACTTGGAGTACACCCTGTACCAAAAATGGATATTTTATTTAAACAGACTCCTTCGCAATCCTCATTAATTGATTATAAATTTTTTTATAAAATCCTCTTAACAAGCCAAAACAGCAAATGCATGCTTTCTCGCTCACTCATGTCAGTGAACGAAACTAATGCGTTATTCGTTACAAAGCAACATGCGCATGCTATCTCACTCACACATTTCAGCTGCTGCTGCCCAAAGAATTTCAGTGCAAAACATATATACGTATTACCTCCGATATTTATTAACCAATTTCAGTCAAATTCGGTCACATGGTACATATTGGCTATATAATTGAGTCTACCAAAAAGAATAATGATAGCTTTAATAGAACTCTAGTTATAGTTTTATCTAATCTGCGGGGGCGGAAGTGGGCGTGTCAAAAATTTGAAACAAATTTGATCTGCGTATACACTACACTGATGTTGACACCAAGTTTGGTTACTCTAGCTCTTATAGTTTCCGAGATCTAGCTGTTCATACAGACAGACATGGCTATATCGACTCGGCTGTTGATGCTGATGAAGAATATACATATATACTTTATGGGGTCGGAAATGTTTCCTTCTGCCTTTTACATACATTTTAGCGACTTTAATATACCCTTTACCCTGGTGTTGTTTCAACTGCTGACCAGTGCGGACGTGTCAGCGCATCAAATCGCGAATCTCAGTGTGTAAGAGAAACCGAAAAATTCGAGTGGAAAAAACCCAGGTGGAAAAAAACCAGTGGAGTAAACAAGTATGATTACGGTAACTTGTTTACAAGTTTTGTGCATTGTCCCGTACGTTTGATCTTATTGACCAGCCAATCAGAGTGCAGCATTTTAAAAGCGTAGCATACTTTTAGGCAGCGCATATATAGTGTTGCATATTTGTGGGCTGTAACTTCGCAAGTGCACGTACATGTGAACTTGTGTGCGTGTGTGAGTGCCAGTGACAGATCAACTTAATGCAAGTACAGTGAGTACTCGATACAGTGTCCTAGTGAGGATGAACGGCACGAGAAGCCGTTGTGGGAGCACCACCAGTATGGCGAGTACTTCCACCGTCGCGGAATCTGCGGAGTCGGACGCCGAGTCGTCGGTTAGTCTAGCTGCTGCTGTCGGTGCCGCCGGGAGCCGTCGGAAGGGGCGCAAAGCGCAGGTCACCACGGTTTCGGTGCCGGATCTGATGCCCAGCGAGGCTACGGTCGCCAAGAGGGTAGCGTTGGACTCCGAAGCGGCGTTCGTGTTGCCCGCCGCGAAGCCGGTAAAACGAAAAGCTCCCGTCGTCGCTACCGATGCCGCTGCTGACGTTGCAGTGTTGGCTGGAGCCGCTGAAGTGCCGCAATGCCCAGCGTGGCGTATTGTGGACGGTGGAACGTCGCACAGTGGGGCCATCGCTCATTTCGCTTGTCAAAAATCATATCTTCCAAAATAGTGAAAACCTTAAGCTTCAAATTGAGTGGTTGCCGAAGGTGCCACGTGCGCGGGTTACCTTGTTATTCAAGGTCAAAGTTGAAAAATATTTCTAGGCATATTTTACCCCTATAATTCGCTTTAAAAAACGCTTTTTTGATCACAAATGAACTTTGTTTTTTAATGTTTTGTTTTAATTTATTATTAAAATTGCGAAAAAAAAATTTTTTTTAATGATTTTTTTGGTTATTTTATATTGATAAATGAAAATTACACATTTCATTTGCGCAAAAATGCGCAAGACTACTCTATATAGGTCTGAAGGTGAATATACCCTCTATTACGTGTATATGGTTTCATCGTGTATCTAGGTGTATCTCTGTTAATTCAACTCCACCAAAGTTTACAAAATGCGATAATTTAATGGTTTTTTGAAACATCTCCAAATTACTCAATATTTCAAATGTCATTAAATTTTTTACTACACATAACTAAAAATTGATATACTTTTCAAGTAAAGTAAAACTTTTTAAGACTAGTTGCTTCATTCGGCCAATATCCCGTTTCAAAGATGCAAGTTTTTCTAAAAATTGTACATTTTTCTTAAACATGAAAAATGTCTCCACTTTGAGATGATGTAGCAACCACAATTCTTATCCGATTTCAAAAATATTTTGGATCCATAAGTTCTGAAGTATTATCTGTCGATTTCATTATTCACTTTTTCCCAACGCGATAGTGAAAAAAGAGATCCGAGATCTCCGCTGCTGCCGAGGGCACCCGCAATGCCATTGTGGGTGTGAAACCTGGAACAGCGCGAGATATATCGGCAGCACTAAGGCGCCGTAGTCCCCGTCCCCGGAGTGCCGATCCCCGCCCCACGGTTCAACAAGCCAGTTGAGACGTGGTCCGCGGTGGTCACGAGTCGGGACCCGAGCAGGTTGGCAAGCAAGTGGCGGAGAGGATAAGAAAGGAAGTCGCACCGACACTGGGAGTGCGTGTCCACGAGGTGCGGGAGCTGAAGCGCGGCGGTGCAGTAATCCGTACGCCATCGGTGAACAAGATGAAGCGAGTGGTGTCGAACAAAAAGCTGTATAAATTTATTCGAAAGGTTTCAAATTCGTATCATTTCCCGCTTGATTGCGACATCTCTCGTGAGAACGCTCAGACTCATGCTGCGTCATGGAAACAAGCTTTGCCACGTAAAAAGTGATAAAAAGAGGTTTTTCACGACGTGGATTTCAAATAATTATTTCTCGTTTTAAGGGCCCCCACCACACCTGGCCCCATGACATTAATGTGTTTGATCCGGCCCTGAGTCTGACAGGAAGAGTTACATTGCCAAATGTAAAATTATATAGCGCAATTAAACTTCATTTTGATCTAGCATGCAAAAAACATTTAATGTTCCAAATTGTTTCAGATGTAGGTGAAGAATGTATGTATATATATTGAGTTTCTGCTTCTTGAATAAAGCTGTCAATAAATTTGCGTGTCCTAACTACAAACGGAAGTAGTTTCATTCATTTGTAGCATTAGCTCAACACTCAGTGACCATTAATGTTGATGCTGAACATGAATATACTTATTTTATGGGGTCCAACTGTCTGTTATATGCATTTTGGCTTATTTAATATACCCTTTTACCCTATGGGTACAGGGTATAATAAGCAAAATAATTAGAAAATGTGAAATATGCCTTAAAACGAAGTATGATAGACATCCAAAACAAATCCCTTACGAGAACCCTAAAATCACGACGCTTCCTCTTTAAGTAGTGCATATGCACCATAATTAAAGCATATAACAAAAGATGGGGATCAAACACAAACAATGCAAGAGGAATAAATTAAGTAAGTAAGTCGTCCCTGCCGACTTGGAGTATACCCTGTACCAAAAAATGAAGTAAGCAAGTTGTCCCTGCCGACTTGGAGTATACCTTGTACCAAAGAAGGATATTTCATTTAAACAGACTCCTTCGCAATCTTCATTAATTGAATAAATATTTTCATAAAATTCTCTTAACAAGCCAAAACAACAAATTCATGCTTTCTCGCTCACTCCTAACAGTAAACGAAACTAATGCGTCATTCGGTACAAAGCAACATGCATGCGCATGCTATCTCGCTCACACATTTCAGTTGCTGCTGCCCATAGAATTTCAGTACAAAACATATATGTGTATATCTCCGATATTCATTGACCGATTTCGGTCAGATGGTACATATTGGCTATATAATTGAGTCTACCAAAAATAAATACTGTAGGTTTAATACAACTCTAGTTTTAGTTTTTTCTAATTTGCGGGGGCGGAAGTGGGCGTGGCAAAAAATTGAAACAAACTTGATCTGCGTATGGACTAGACGGATGTTGACACCAAGTTTGGTTACTCTAGCTCTTATAGTCTCTGAGATCTCGATGTCCATCCGGACGGACTTACAGACGGACAGACGGACATGGTCATATCGACTCGGCTGTTGATGCTGATCAAGAATATATATACTTTATGTGTACCAATAATAGATATTTCATAAAATCAGACTCCTTCCAAATCCTCATTAATTGAATATAAATTATTTTATAAAATTCTCCTAGCAAGCCCAAACACCAAATACATGCTTTCTCGCTCGCTCATATCAGTGAACGAAAATAATGCGTTATTCGGTACAAAACAACATGCGCATGCTATCTCGCTCACACATTTCAGCTGGTGCTGCCCATGGAATTCAGTAGAAAACATATGTATATACATACATACATATGTATATTCCGATATTTATTGACCGATTTCGGCCAAATACGGTCAGACGGTGCATATTACCTATATAATTAAGTTTGCCAAACAGACGGACATTTCTATTTCGAATCGGCTGTTGATGCTGATCAAAAATATACATATATACTTCCGATATATACATATATACTTCGGGGTCCGAAATTTTCCTTCTGCCTGTTACATACATTTCAGTGACTTTAATATACCCTTTTACCCTATGGGTACAGGGTATAAAAAGCAAAAAAAAAGAAAGTACCGAAAAGCTTACGTCACAAGTTACGCCTAAGTTTTCGGTTGTGCTCACATAGAAAAAACGTGGGGGTGGTAATGCATCGTTGGGGGCTGAAATTCAGCTCAGGGAGCCGAAAATCTGGTGTTCATCGATAGTAACATAAGCCAAGATTATTATTTGAAAATTTTAATCAGCCGGCGGAGAAAATGGGCATTTCCCAGAAATTTCAGTTATACCAAGACAATGACCTAAGCCTTGGAGCCCATGAGGAAAGGCCTCGGTTACTGTTTAACTACCCAAAAGTTATGCAAATGCTGGCCCAATTGCCTGACCTCAACCCTATAGAAAATTTTTGGAGTTAGTTGGACCGCCGAGTGGGGAAAATGCCAATATCATAAATATCCGACTTAAAACAACGGTCTTAGGAAGCGTGTGCCAAAATAGGCATACAAAATATGTTTAAGAGTTATTTGCGTTTAAGTTGAATATTTGAACAAAATAAAACTGAATATTAATGTGATTCACTGTAGCTCAAAATTTAAGTAAGTAAAATTATCTATAAGTTTTGGAATCCAATCTTCCTAATTTTGTAGATGAGAGTGCATATCCAGAGAGAGAAGTCATTTTCCAAAAGGACGGCGATCCAAAATACACGGCCAAAATTGTATAGGAATGGCTCGATAATCAACATTTTCTGAAGATGCAGTGGTCGGCTCAAAGCCCACTGTCGCGCTACGATACTCCGCCAAGGACAATGGGCGAGCTTTGGAGTGGAGTCCAGGTGCAATAGAGCACTCTATCGCACGGACTGATAGAAAAATTGGTGGAGAGTATGCCTAGGTTCATTTATAGTGTGATTAAAGCCTAAATTCTTTGGACTGCATATTAAAAAAAATCGTTAATCTATAAGTTTTGTTATACGAGCAAAAGTGGATACGTGCTTTGCAATGTGCGTCTTGTAGCGAGTTTTTTTTGTATGCTGCACATTCTGTAGGGTATGTAGAGTATCGTTACTATTAATTAAGAGTATGAATTTTTTTGGGTGAGAAATAGAGCAGAGGTCATCTTCGGAGAGAAAACCGAAAGGCGAACTCATAAGGAAATGGGGAAAGCGTGGGGATAAATAGAGGCCATCTACGCGCCAATTGTTCTAATTCTATTTAAATTGCCTAGTGTCCTGTTACTATACAAGAAAATTTTGGAGAAAAAAAACGTAATAAATAAATTTTATATATATATATTACTAGTGGAAAACTAATATGTTAAAAGTGAAAGTCAAGTTACACACTTTATAAATTCGTGTATATCCATAGAGCGGGTAAGCAAAATTTAAAGAAAAAAATTTGCATATTGATATATAGACTGGTGTTATAGGCTAGACTTTGCTGGGCAGGGAAAAGAAAACCAAACAACCAGCAACCGTGACGTCACCACCATCAGCTATCATTGCAGATGAGCGCTATTTTTGCATCTGGGCGGTGTAGTGAAAACAAGAAAAATGATAGAGAACAAGAAAATTTTAAAATTTGTAATTTGGAGGGAAAAAAAGGAAAAAGGGTTAAGAAAAAGAAAAAAAAACCCGCGTAAAATTTTGAGTCCTCTTTCGCTTTTCTTTCTCCATCTACCTTTCTCTCCCGCTATAGCTTGAGAATTTAAAATAAGAAATTTTTCAATAATCTAAAACAACGATAATTGCACTTGTCCCGGATGCCGGTTCTTTCTTTTGTTTAGTGTGTTTATTTTTTTTAGTAAGTGAAGAGGAAGAAAATTTTTAGTTTCTTTTTACAGCTGGCGGCATCGGAAGCGCTTCATCGATGGACGACCAGCAGACACACTGTAAGTGATATTTTACTATATTTTTATTTTTTGTATCTCGATTTGTCATTTTAATTGTGGGTGAGATAGCGTTAATCGCGTTAATAATTAAATTGATTTGCCCCAGTGTTTCGGTGAAATTTGTTGCAAAGGCACTGTGGCGCCAAATTAATTATTAAAGAGTATCTCTTGACCCAGTAGAAAATTTAAAAAGATTAAAGTTATATTTCCTTGTCCCTTCTTTCCTCCCGTAGTCGAAAAAAAAAGTGAAATAAGCAAAGAAGAATCTGCAAGGGAAGAGTAATGCCCTTGACATTGAAAATTAGGTAAACAAGAATTGAGCAAAAGGAGAAGAAAAGCAAAACGGTAGAAATCGAAAGCATATTGAGCTAAATTTTTTTTCTTGATTTTTTTTTTCTGCATTATTTGTACCGTAGCAAGAAGGGGATAGATGCATAGAAAATAATAATTTTATGATAATTTATTTTAAAACGTTTTAATGGGGTATTGAGGGCTTAACTAGAGTTTAAATAAAAATAAATATTTGTAATTTTATGTTTGAGATGATCACTATTTTAGATTTTGTTTTGGTCTTAAAGTTTAAATAAATATATTATAATGTGCTAGTCTAACCAAGTTCGTTTGATCTCCCACAGCATGTTTAAGTAGTGTTTCCCTAAATTAAAAGCGGTCTTGTAAAAATGTATGCGGAAGCACAAGACCAAGGTAGGGTGGGCGTGGACTCCTCCGAACATCTGAGGACACACACTCCCGTGAATTTTCTTTTTCATTTGAACTGATGTACCATTCGGGTGTAAAGTTTTGTTCTCTACCCTAAATTAATTACTGGCTTCTTAGCACGCAAGTATTATAATAATAACTCTGTAGGCCTTATGGTATGTCAAAATAACATCACCCCAAAAATCATACAAGGGCATTAATGAAACAAAGGAATAAGTCAATAAAATATGCAACTCTTTGATGATTGAGTCTTAGCCTATATACATATGTATCTATGTATGTATGTATATATGTGTGCATATTTGTATGCTTGTACATACGGCATAAACATGTGCATACAACATGTATTAACATAGATATGCATGTATTACTCTTTATATAAAAAGCCCGCCAAAAAGAGATAAATATTCTTAAATTGGATGGGAATGAGAAATAATACGGAAGTCATTATTTGTAAGAAAACGGAAATTCGTTAACATTATGATCTAACTAACTACATCATGATTTAACAAACTAACTACGGGGGTACAAAAATTATCTTCTTTTTCAAAATAATTGACAAATACACTTACACACATACATACATGCATACACACATATGTTTTTTTTGTATATTCTTTATTACAATTAAATAATAAAAATTGGTAATAAAATAGTAGATGGTAACAAGAAAATAAATAAATAGTAGAGAACAATTGGGTGGAAAGGAAGAAGAAAAAAAAAAATTTTGAGGGAGTAGTGGTTGGTGAGGGAACTAGATCCTGGGGGACGTCCTCGAGGGAATTGCTTCCTAGGATCAGGTGCTCGTATTCGCTTATACCGCTGTGGCACTGTCTCTCTCAGACTGGCGTAGGATACGCATTGCCAGAGCGGCAAAGTTATTTACCGCTTCCCAGGTCTCGATATCATCCTGTCGGTGAGGTTGCTGACCGACAGATCGGCGCCAGCAATTCCAATAAGTTGGCGTCTCTCCTGGCGGAAACGGCTACAGACGAAGAGGATGTGGTGCAGAATGGGGAATCAGCATGTCCAAAACGATAAAGATACTGCCTGAAGCATCCATGACCACTAAGAATTTGGGTTAAGTAGTAACCATCTACCCAAGTCTGGGATAAGCTTGAATGTCCACCTACCTTTTTGAGCCCCATTCCATCTACTCTGCCATTCTGCCATGCTTGCTAGCCTAGCCCTCCTTCTAGCCTGTTTTCTAGCTAATCCTTCTGTGCCAGCAGATGCCACCATCTTAACCTCCTTTGCTTGCAAGTCCATTGGTATCATGCTAGCGATAACCAATGCGGCGTTGTCAGACACTGTCGCGTAGGCAGTGGCCCGAGCGAACATGTCAGGACGTAGAGTCAGTACCAGTTTAAGAGCTCGATTTGGTATGCCATCGGGACCGGGTGCTTTGTTATTTTTAAGCCGTTTTGCTATCATAATGACCTCGTCGGGTGAGATTTCATCCACATCATGCAATATATGTTGAGGCGTTCTGCCAAGGAATCCGTCGTCTTTTCGTGGGAAAAGTTTACTCACGGTCTGACGGTGCTACGCTGCGATTAGCGTAGATTCGTTTAACAACTAACTTATATGCCCTGCCACAGGGATCATGATCGGCGGAATCGCAAAGCTCAAGAAAACAGGCTCTCTTACTGGTGTGTATGACATTTTTTTAGTGCTTTCCGGCATGTGGTGAACTGCTCCCGGAGATTGGACCAATTAGTGTTTCCTCTTTTCCTGGCGCGTTGGTATCTGCGCCTTGCAGCAAAGCAAGATTTACGTGCATCCGCGATGCTTTCGTTCCACCAAAAAACGGGTCGATGGTTGCCTTTATATGTCCTGCGCCGACGCATAGTAGAGTCACAGGAAGACTCTACAATTTGGGCCAACTGTTCTGACATGACGTGCGCATAGCTCGTCCAAGTTTTGCTTCATTTAAGGCGGCAGTTAGAAGTTGCGTACTTAGAGTATCGGATCTGTATATATTTCCTGTTGCATGCTGAGCTGTAGGAAAAGCGGTCCTCTCTTCTATCGAAAAAGAATCGCCTCGTGATCGCTGGCGGTGTAGAACCCGCCGATTCGCCATTTGGCCATATCATATAAGTTGTTACTAACAAAAGTAAGATCGATCACTGATCCTACTCTAGCTCGGCTAAATGTGTTCCTGTTACCACTGTTCAATAGCGCGATGTCTAAGCACGCAAAGGCTCTACTGCTCTACCTCTAGAATTGCTACAAGCACTGCCCCAGTCCAGGGACCAAGCATTGAAGTCACCGGCAATGATAAAGGGACTGTGCTCGCGTGCGTCAGCTGCTAGCTCATCCAGTGCGCTGCAGAACTCATCGAGAGAAATACTTGGTGGAAAATAGCAGCTATACATACATTAATACATTAATGCAAACACAGAGCTGACTTGAGAAAACTGACACTAAATCATCTTTGATCACCATCTCGTCTAAATCTTTTACCTCAACCATGGCAACACCGGTTAGTGTTGTGGTTATAACCTGGCTGCCTAAAGCATTACTAATGCTCTCGCTTAATCGCTGCACGCTGTCTGCCATAGGCTTATCAATCTCCAGCAGGAGGTCTCCTCTCACGGTACGCCGAACCTTTCTTACGTTCTCACCTACGGTGCGCAGGTTCATGTCTTGGCTCCTGGTGACCAGTTTAAGCATATCACTATAAGACAAGTTGCCGTTATTTTTCACCAGTATCGCATCCGGGCGACGCTTGGGAAGACTCTGGTTACTTTGTTTGTTTTTCCTTGAGTGGTTCATTTGCTTCCATGCTACCGCATTTTCGATATCCTTCGACTGCGGTGTGACGGATGGCTGAGATTCCGCTGGGGTTTTCGATGGGAGAACTATGTCTCCACCACGCTGCCTCTTTAGAGGAGTGTTACGCTGTACTTGCGAATCCTCTGGTGTGCACTTAGGCGAGACTCTGAAGGTTTTCCTGACTAGGGACTTACTAGAGTCATTTGCCACAGGGGAAGTTTGGGTGGCACTTACAGATTGCTCACGTGGCTTTTTCAAGTCTCCAGTGAGAACTCTGCGACAGAGTCGCTTCTGGAGCTCAATCATGCGGACAATGGCTTGCTTGGTTCCCACATTAATATGCCTAACCAGCGGCTTTCAGAAGCTGTTACTGGGCTAACTGGTGCCTGCGCCTCGACTACCGACGCGATTGTGGAAGCATTCGAGTTGGCTTCACATGACTTCGGTGAATCCCTAAGTCTTGAGCGCTTTCCAAAGATTGAATCTTCACTCATCAGATCAACGTCTATTAGCGGATGCCGATCCATTGTCGCCGCGACTCGTTCCATGTTCAATGAATTGAAGTTCAAAAATTCCAATTAACGGATATGTATGTATATCCACATATGTCGATATTTATACATATAAGATCATATAATACATATACATAAGTCCATTTGTACCTTAAAATATTCATTAAAATTGCTAACTTAGCTTCTGGTCAAATCTTACTAATAAACTGTAAGAGCGACGAAGATAAAGATAGTGCCACAATTGGAATAAATGACAATCGGAACATAAAACTCGATAGCTTTTGTGGTGCTGCCAACTAAAAGTCTTAATCGATTCTCCGAGCGATGAAAATTTTCTGACTAGTATTATTTAAATTCATTTTCTGCTTCCGAAATTTTGGCGCTATTTCTTAAAGTTTGCAATTTGAAATTTTGAAAGTGTTGTGAAACGTGTGTGTTGAAAAAGTGACCGCGCGAGTGAAGTTGCTGTTGCCTTTTGACGCTGCCAACACTGAAAAGTATTTTTCAAAAATTTATAAGTAAATAGTTTTGTTTCTAAAATACTAGTCTTTTTCAAAACTTCTGTACTCAGATTTTCATATACGAGTCTTTTTCAAGACTACTGTATTTAATTTTTCAAATACAAGTGTTTTTCGCTTTTTCCCCCATCTACATATATCTAAATATAACCTTTTATTTCAGCGTTAAATCACTGCAGTTAATCAATTTTGCTTCTATTGCTTTTTTAAACCATATTATCTTGTTTTCAGAATAATATATTATCTTTTACAGCTTGATAAGCAATTTTACTTCATTGTAATACTAAATTAAATAATTATAAAATGCCGCGCCTATCAAAACAATCAGCCGAGCAACGTCGGCGAGAGTCAACAAATCGGAGTCATCGCCGCTACCAAGAAGATCCTGTCTCGATTCTAAACAAGGAATTCACAACGTTTGGGTAATGAACGCCAACATAACTTCGAAACTCGGACACAAGAATGGAGGCAGGATGCGTTGTCACGTTCTAATCGTCGAAGGAATGCCGCTTTTAGAAATAGAGAGCGCGATGAGGAAAGTGCATCTCACACTACAAGAAAGGATAACCCTACTACTAGTCAGCGGAAACAAAAGCGCAATACTGCGTAGCATCCTGTTCGAAAGCAGAATTTGGAGAACAGGAAAGCTGAGAACGCGAACGAGACGCATTATCCCACTCCATTCGTGGGGAAGACTTGGATGCAATACAGCAGGAGCAAGAGCATAATACTGCTGAACATTCTCTTCGAAGACAGAATTTGGAGTACAAGGAAGCTGAGCGCGAACGAGACGCATTATCCCACTCCATTCGGCGAGATGATTTGGATCATGGCAAAATAAGTGCTTGTCTGTAAGGTAGTCTACACGGCTGCCAAACTAGCTCTTGAATGTTTGCAATGAGTGCCAGTGATAAGGCACATAGTACATGAGTGTGACTGAAAGGCACTGCTGTGGGTTGATTAACCCCTTGTTGCCTGTTGGGGTAGAAAATAGCCTACAATAATGCATTGAGTTTTAATTTTTATAATATTATTATTAATAATTTTGAATTTGCAATTAAACGTTGTTTTTGATTCTTAATAGGTATTTATTTGTTTAAATATTTAAGTCTAAAATAAATTTTATGTTTAAAATAAAATTGTTTTACATTATCCTCAATTTGTATATGTTTAGCAGCAATTAATAATTTTTTTTATGTCTTTAGTTATTTGAATAGTGAATTTTATTTAGAAATATAGATTCCAACTGTTTTAATATACCAGTAAACTGGTCTGACGGCTTTATAAGCCCGCCGTGCGATACCTCTTCCACATACGTAAATGAAGATTGCGTTGATTCATTAGACAACCTGAGTTTTCTTACAACATAACCAGCTAGATACCCCATAGCGTCCTCCGTTAGTTCATCCATGATGTAGTCTGCAGCTATATTGTTGGCAATCTCTATTTCGAACTCTTCCGACCACCCCTTCCACTTTTCTTCATCGGGCTTATTCTCTTTATTGCCATTTGGAGTTATGTTGAGATTGAGCCAACATTTCCGTTACCGGATAACAACTCTGTATTCTTGGCTGAACAATATTTATTTAATTATTATCATTTATTAATAATCCTTAAACACATACAACATAGGGCTGAGCATAACTACCAACATTCACAATTCAAACTTTACTGAAACATAAATCTAAACATTTGACAATTATTATTTTTCAAAACAATTATTTAATAATTAATGAATTCGTTGAGTTTAGTCATACCCAGGGCCGGATTATCATAGGGGCCAGTGGGGCCAGGGCCCCAGGACCAATTTAACAAGGAAACACGTAAGATCACGTTACTACCCTAGTTTAACATAATAAATACTAAACTAATTCTTTTTATATCCTTTAAGTAGCATAATTCGATGTTAAGCATCATCAGCTGTATATATTTATTCGAAAGGTTTCTATTCGTATTATTTCCCGCTTGATTGCGACATCTCTCGTGAGAATCAGACTCAAGTTTGGAAAATGATATCCTTCGCAACCTCTCTTTCGAATCCCTTATTACAAGTTTTGCGCACAAAAAATCGCGAAAAGTTAATATTCTATAATTAATATACGCTATGTATTCTTTATACTCAATAAAATCAAGTACGTAAGTATATTCATTTAAAAAGACTCCTTCGCAATCCTCATTAATTGAATAAAATTTTTCATTCTCTTAACAAGCCAAAACAACAAATTCATGCTTACTCACTCATATCAGTGACCGAAACTAATGCGTCATTCAGTACAAAGCAACATGCATGCGCATGCTATCTCGCTCACACATTTCAGTTGCTGCTGCCCAAAGCATTTCAGTACAAAACATATATACGTATTATCTCCGATATTTATTGACCGATTTCGGTCAAATTCGGTCAGATGGTACATATTGGCTATATAATTGTGTCTGCCAAAAAGAAATGCTGTAGCTTTAATAGAACTCTAGTTATAGTTTTTTCTAATTTGCGTGGGCGGAAGTGGGCGTGGCAAAAATTTGAAACAAACTTGATCTGCGTATGGACTAGACGGATGTTGACACCAAGTTTGGTTACTCTAGCTCTTATAGACTCTAAGATCTAGGTGTTCATACGGACGGACAGACGAACATGGTCAAATCGACTCGGCTGTTGATGCTGATCAAGAATATATATACTTTATGGGGTCGGAAAATTTTCCTTCTGGCTGTTATATACATTTTAGCGACTTTAATATACCTTGTACCCTATGGGTACAGGGTATAACAAATTAAAAACTTATCTTTGATTTCATTCATAATGAAAATTATTCATATACCTTACCTTCAGATATACCGAGCTCTCTCCATTATCTTTGGTTTCCAGCACCCAGATCGCAGACAATTGATACCACAGAATATCCTCTTCTGTGTAGTTTTATTATTAATTCATGAACAGTTGGCACGTCCATTCTGGTATCATAGTCAAAAAACACTGGTTGCTTCCACGATTTTTTCAATTCACGAACCATCGCAAGTTGTACGTATTCGCTTGGCTCGTATACAACGTCCGCTGAGCTGTCGTACTCGTATGTATCAGCAACCTTCATTTCGTCGAATGCCAATACGCAAAGCTTATCTACCATATCCATGTCCATATCATCCATAAGATCGATGACCACATCCAGGGAACTAGTCTTTATTTCCACGTTTAACAAACACTTGTATAATGCTGCCCGACGAAAAGACATAGAAGAAATCTAAAACTTCAGTTAGATAAAGCATAAAAAAGATGTTGAAGTAAATAACGTTGAGT
>JAECWJ010000047.1:0-50879 GCA_018150375.1 Drosophila sturtevanti | reverse complement strand
AAAAGAATGTAGTTCATTAAATAATTTCTAGAGTCGATTAGATTTAACATTATGTAGCTTAAGTAATTTTTTTTAAATAACAATGAGAATAATAGATTTAAATGAAATATTGGCTATCACTCTTCCTGCTAACATTTGTTTACTCATGATCTACAAATATACATAATTTGTACTATTAGCTAGTATATGCTTGAAGATTGAGTAAAAGTCGATGGCTGAAGAAAATGGTAGAATCATTGTATAATTAAGTATATCTATATATATACGTGTTTAACTTTATTGATTATGATACTAGATAAAATGAAATTTGTATACTTAATTAAAATATTTGATTAATTATATAATCAAAGAATATATTTGTTTTAATTTTCAGTTACAACTGGTGCCTTCATAGTTTACGTTTCAGATTTTGAAGAACTTATGAAAGGAATACAAAGTATTTTGATTTTCAAGTTGAAAATTAAACAATAAAATTATATAAATTCTTTGTAGAAGTAGAAACCTCCTAATTGATTTAAAATTACCAGTTCCCAAATTTAAATGTTTAAGTTTACATAAACGATTGAAAAGTTTCTTGATTGAATATATCTTTTCTTTCTTATTACTCCCTAAAACGTTAATGATATTCATTCCTTGACATAATGGAGTAAATCTTTATAAGATTTTATCTTGATGTTGATTGTTGGGTTATTTTTTAGAATTTAAGTCTTGATGTTAATGTCTTTCCAAATATGTAAATCATTCCATCCATCAATCGGATTTGAACAAAAACTTTTTCTGTGCGAAGACATTTCGAATAGACTATAAATATATACGGGCAGAAAAAGAGACCCACCGCTACACACGTTTACCCAACTCAGATAGAAATGCTAAATTTATGTTTATCTTTTATGCATCAGCAGCAATGTGGCAGAAGGTAGCCAGCGAATATTTATGTTATGGCCAATGTTTATTTATTTGAGTTATGTCACTTTCTCGTTTCTTTCAGATAGATATTTGGTTTATACTTTATGCCACAGCGATGGCGGCAGCGTGTGCTGGCGCTGGTACAGCAGCAGCAGTGGTTTTCCCTCGTCTTTCCTCTTCTTTTTGGTATCTCTTAATTAATGCTCTTTCTGGTGGGCCGAATCGGGCTACATATTTCCATAAGTTACGATGCCATTCATTAAAAATTTTATCTGACATTGGCAATTTATAATTTTATATGAATGTGGGAAGTTTTCAGTCGGTTAATTTCAATAAAATCAAAAGACAGTTTATTACCATGTATGTGATTTGTGGTCTTAATACGTGACGCTGACTAGATTTGTTCCAAGTTCCGATTTTTCAATGATAATGGACATTCAATGTAGATCTTATGAACTTATTAATGTCGCCCGATTTCATTGAATTGTGTAAATTTATTATGTTTTTTCTATGTTTAGTTGTACATTAATGAGAGAATTATTAATTTTTTCGGCTGAGCATATTTTTTATGTGAACAATAATGCCTATTAGTGATATATGAACAATTTATAACTTTTTCAACTATATTATAGTATATGTATGTTATTTTATTATTTGAGACAATATTTTTATATATTTGGGACTTTTTATATTTTATATTTAATGCATTCTAATTACGACAAATTAAAAGATCCAAGGTGAAGTTTTTATATGTTTATAAAAATACTATATCGTTTGTATATACATATATTTATATATTTGTGTTAAATTAAATTGAAAAACGTGGCAACTACTAAGCGCGTTTTCGAAAACTAAAGAAACTATTTTAATCATAAATTGGATATATTATTTTTTTATATTTTGAAATAACAAATAAAATGAAACAAAATGAAGTAAGCAATAAGAGATATGTATTTCATAAAATCAGACTCCGTCAAAATCCCCATTAATTGAATATATATTTTTTTATATTGAATTATATTTTTCTTTTATATTAAATTAATTTTCTTATATTTAAATTAGTTTTCCAATTCTTAAAGCTTTCCCATTGTAAAAACAAATAAAGATATAATACTTTTAAATCAGATTTGACTAAATTGGAGTCTTCTGAAGTAAAGGTTCCTTCAAAGGATTTGTCCGTTGTCCTTCTTTTGAAGGATTTTACCAATATTCTATAGGCTCTCAGTTGGCCATCTTTTTGGCCGATTTGGAAAAAGTTATATCAATCTTCTGATAATTTCCGTATTAAAAAACTGCATTAAAAGTTGAAAAAAGTTGGAAAAATAATTTTTACCGGATTTTCGTCAATTTTGGCAGTGTAACCATCGTTAAAATTTGCGAAAATCAAAATTAGTTTTCCACATTTTTATGCTAATTAAAAATGGCGATTCTAAAAAGCAAATAAAGACATAGTTTTCCAAAATCGGACGAGATTTGACTGAATTGGAGCCCCCTTGAAGGGGTCCTTGGGGGATTTTACCCTATGGGAATAGGGATCAAATATTATAAAAATGCATAGATCATTTAAAAATGGAGGAAATTAAAGTAAATTTATTCTAATGTAAGTGTTCATTTTAGAAAGTATCATCTAGCCCAGAAAAGTAGATCTAAAATAAACGCAGTCATATAAGAGAACTAAATAAATGTCAAAAAGATTCTAATTAATAGATTAGAATCTTATTAATCAACCTGTTTAATGTTGAAGGTGACTTAAAAACATTTGGATGAGTGCGAAAGATTTTATAAATGATTAATGACCTATTTAAGCAGATCAATAAACACATTTTTTTATTAATATATGTATATGCAGAATATCAACTGAAATGCATCTTTTATATCTTTTTCGTTTAATTATTACTTAATCATTTTTTCCATTCCATAATCCATAAAAAATCGGGCATTACTTGGAATACACTCCCTATTTTAATGATATCTTTACCAACAAGTAAAAACATTTCCTCAACTACAGAAACTCGCACATTTCCCAACATTCTAGAGCCTCATTTAACAGCTTAAGAGATCAATCTAAATCAAATAAAAAAAAAGGGAAAAAAGACCGCTTTGAAGATTGTAGAGGAACCCCATTTGAGATGGAATTTTTTCCACATTTTCTTGGTTTTATGGCATCTCTCTCTCTCGCTCTCTCTATCGATCTCTCTCTCTCTCTACACCCTCAAAGCTGTAACATGTGAAAGTGGATGTCAGTTTCAGTTCTCTTGGTCGTCTATCTTCCCCTAATTAGACTCCGGGGTCACATAAAATTCAATTAGAGCAAATGGTCTCCTCCCTTTGCAATGCAACCAACTATAGTCAATTGGCGATCGAAAATCAACAATCGACAAGTTATATAGACAAATTTTCACATGACTCAATTCCGGTAGCGTGAATGCAAATGTAAGAGGAAATTTAGGGGAAAAAAACAAGAACGACGAACGACGAACGATGACAAACAAATGTCGGTAAAATCAAATCACGTTTTTATTTCATTTAATTTTTCCTTTTTTGTTTTCTTGCGTTTTTCCTTTTTTTTTTTTTTGTTTTTTCCTGCAGTTAGTTGTTGGTGTGGAGCATGTGTTGATATTTATGTTGAAAAAATAAGAATAATCAAGACGACACACAGGCGAGCATATGGGTACATTGACAATGCACAGATCTAGAGATACATTTGTATCTGCATGTCTGTATGTACATACATATGTAGGCTGTTTCTCAAATTCGGCACAACGTTTCGTTAAGAAATAAAAATAAACTATATATATATATAGATATATGCTTGTATATATGTATTTAATGAAGCAAAAAAGTGAAAATTTTGCTTCTACTGTGAGCTGATGATTCACTATCATCTAGAAAACCAAGTGACGTCACATGAAAACTAAAAATATCATTAAAAATACATTTATGCTGAAGAGGAAAAAAAACCAAAATAAATCTATCTATATACAATACTATATACTGTATATATATACTCTCTCTTTGTGTGTGTGTATGAAAAATTAAGAGCATGTTTTTTTTTTGCTTTCTGCGTGCGTGCCTTGGCACCAAATAAATGGCGGCAACATTATTTTGCGGTACACCACCGTTCAAAAAACACAACATTATGTGTGTTTGGGTGTGTGTGTGTGAAAGAGAAAGACATAGACGACAAAAGTGCGCCCCAAGTCAAATGTCAAGCGTGAAAAATGCGTTAAGTGCAGTGCGACGGCGCATTGTACTCGTACGTTAAGTAGAGTCGAATTTTTTATGGGCACCGGGAGAGGTTACTCTATGGAGCATTGCCAATGGGAAAGTTGCCATTTCAGTTGAGGTAACATGACGGGAAGTACATGCATATGTACATACATATATATAACTTTTGCCAGAAAGCATTCACTCAAATTAGTTAAGCAATTCATTTATGGCTTTTGTTGGTATAGTAAATATTGGAAAAATATGTTAAAAACCCCCATTTCAATAAATGTTTTAGTAGGGAAGTCACATTTTATTATGGAGTCCCGTTGATTACCACATAACGATTGATTATGCATAGATATATGTAGATAAACCGATGATCACTTATTTCATTCAAATTCCATAGGAAACTTTTATAAAATTGTTATATTATCACATAGATTCCTTGGGGTGGATATTTAATAAAAGAGTTTCAAGAAAGTGCAGTAGCAACCGACATTAAAGCTTTAAAAGATAATCAAATTTGCAAATAAAGCAAATAATCATGATATAATATACTATATATATGTATATATATGCTATATGCATATACATATATGCACACTATATAATTATGTATATATCTGCACACTATATACAGTATACATAATACATACATAGTTAATAAATACTTTTTAGTAATAGACAATAAAGATATTTACCTCAACTTTTGGTTCTGCATTTAATACTAAATTTCTCATTTCTTAAATAATTTTATTTAATAGATTTATTTTATTTGTATTTAATATTGGACAGTTATTACACCTGAAATGGGATTCTCATTTTCAAAAATTATTTCTATTTCTATTAAATACCTTTTTAATAATTTATTTTTGATTTATATTATATAAAAAACTTATTAAATAATTGAATAAAGTATAAAATTTCAAAGTTTTGCATTGATGGAAGATTTGGCAATAATTTCTAATAAATCGCAGTCGCTATGAACAGCAATGATCATATAGTTTTAAGATCCTTAAAAAACAAATATATCAATATAATATCCTGCAATCCAAGAAAAAACCCTAACACAAGGATAATCTCAATTCCATATTACACTTAGTACACTTAGTCGTCCTCCACTAATTAATCGCAAATTTCACATATTTTTGATAAGAAAATAAACATAAATAAAATGGATAAATTAAGAAAGAAATAATTTGCTGGATTATTAGAAAAATCTATTTTAAAGACTAAACAAATTGAAAAATATTTCTGATAAAACTACTTCATTTTTCCTTTTTCTATATTAATCAGCAGTAAGTGCGAAAAGTAAAAGGAAGATAGTAACAATTTATTAAAGATAATATTTAGTGAAATTTGAAAAGCTTTTAGTTAAAGTTAAATTGCCATAGATCTGTTGCTATCATTTTTCCTGTTTTCCTTTTTTTTTGTTTGGGGTACGGCTGAAGGCTGTTACAAATGGTCACTCATCTGAATGTAAATCCACGGTGGACCATTTGCAAATCTTTATTTTGACATTTATTTATGTATTTGTTGTTTGGGTAAAGTAAATGCAATTGGCGAGAGGAAAGAGTGGACTTCTGCTGTTACCAAAGATGCTGTTACCCTGGTCGATTCGTGTTTGGCCATATTTGTAATGAGCATAAATCGTGCGTTGATCATTTGCCATGATAAATCTCATGTTTATGTGCGGTATTAAGTTCTGTTCTGTTCGGTTCCATGTGTGTGTGTGTGTGTGTGTGTGTGTGTGTGTGTGTGTGTGTGTGTGTGTGTGTGTGTGTGTGTGTGTGTGTGTGTGTGTGTGTGTGTGTGTGTGTGTGTGTGTGTGTGTGTGTGTGTGTGTGTGTGTGTGTGTGTGTGTGTGTGTGTGTGTGTGTGTCTGTCCCCATAGTAGCTACCGTAGTCTCTGTTCGAATTCGAGTCGTAACATTTAATTAACTGTAAGTTCTGATGTTTTTCCCCCTCCTCCCCCCATCATGTCTCTCCCCAGACATCTCTTACCCCTTAGTTACTCACCTTTCATGGCTGTGGCAGTTTGGCAGCCGCCATGTAGCAATTGCAGCACGGCAAATAGAAATCCTAATCCATAGAGGCGCGACATTCCGTTGCAGCTGCTTTGAAGTTATAAGATGAGAAGATATTGCCAGCCAGTTGAGATATAGATTATATGTAGTTGCAGTTCTAGATACAGATCCGTTCCGTTCCGTTCCGTTGAAGGAGGAACAACAACAACAAAAAATTATAAAACAAGTCAAGAAAAAGAGTACCCCAGAGTACTCGGCGCAAGAGTTTCGTTTCGTTTTGTTTCGTTTCGTTTTTCTGTTTTTCGTCTTTTAATAATTTTGCGTGTTAATTGATTTTTCATGGGGCCACGCATCCGTCGTCGTTGTCTACGTTGCCTTGGAGGCTGGGGGCCTCATAAAAATAGCTCCGACAGCACAGCAGCACAGCAGCACGTCCTGGTCCACGTCCTAAGTTTACGCACAGTTCCTACATAGACAGATGTTGCATGTCATTTCGTTGACAGAACTCATGCGTTTTCACTGACGGTAGCATTTTAAGAGGGCGGAGGCACATACACACATACACACACTTATATACATATAGAGGAATAGTTTGAAGATCTTAGGCTAGCTTCCTTTGAAGCTCTCTTTCCTCTCTTTCCTTCTCTATCTATCTATGTATATGTTCGTTTATGCCACTTGCCAGTCAGCTTTCGCCTGATTACGTTTCAATTTGTTGAAGTTTTCATAAACACATTGGAAACTTCTTTTATATTCATTTCTTATTCGTTTTTCTTTTTGCCAGATGACGAATGATGAGACGAAGCGTTTATTTCTCTCTTTCTTCTTTTTTTTTTTCTTTTTTTCTGATTACTTTACACTGCAATTAAAAATGGATTTATTTCTTTCAATTTGGTAAATTGACACTTTAAATGGGAACACACACAGAAAGTGGAAGAATATATCTATATAACGGTTACAGTAGCTATCGGGTTTTAAATTGTGGATCAGGTTGCATTAATGATTATTTTAACAGTTTTAGTTTATTTTGAATTTGATCACATTGTCTTAATTTGTGTATTTTTGTTTCAATTGAACTTTATACAAGTAAATATTTAATTTATTTCACAACTGAATTGAAAGTTTTAAATATAGATTGAAATTTTAATTTATTTTTATCACATTGTTATAAATTTCATAATAATAATTAATAATTTCAATCATATTTTTGTTTCATTTGAATTTAATATTGTTTTATTTGTCATTATTTGTTTTGTTTTGTTTATGTAATTTTTTATTTAAAGCTTTTCTAATATAAGCCATTTTAGTTACTACAATAAATTTCAGTTTTAAAGAAGTTAAACTTTTAAAACAAAATAAATATAAAAAAGTTAAATAAAACAAATTATTTATATTTGTTTTGCTTAAGCTTAAATAAGCTAATTTTCCATAGTAAATTATAGTCAAATAAATTAAATTTCAATCTGAATTGAAGTAGGAAAACTTTGCAAGTTAAAACAATATCATTTTTTCGCTTTTCCTTTTAGATTTAATCTTCAAATATAATCCAGGACAACTAGTAATATATTTAAAGTTATAATAATGAATATAATGATCATAATATAATAATAATCATAAATCATAATAAAGGGCTTCTCTTTTGAAATTGAAAAAATAGCCGTAGATTTAAAAATTGGCAAACTTTGAATATTTTTTAGTCACCAAAGTTGTTATAATTCTTTAATTAACAAAGCAGAATGTAAAAAATAATGGCTCGATTGATTGAATTAAAATTGAAAATATTTAAATGCAAAGGAATTATTTCCTATATAATGTACAGGTGTATATGACTTGTATTATTTTTATATGAATAAAAATTCGATGACTTTTTGATTAAAATATGGTTACTACACAAAAGTTCTATTAATTATTACTTTAACAATTGCAAATTGAATTGTGTCCTATTCGATTTATCGATCAAACAACTTTGTTTGCTTTAATTGCCAAAGAAAACAAATCTCTTTAATTTGACAAACAAATTCCCAGTGATTGCTTCGAGTACATCAACTCTGAGTATAGAGTCCATTTTTTATAGCTAAGATATCAAGTGACTTGATTCAGTTGAACATATATCATTGATTAGCGTATAAAGCATATCTTTATGGACACTTAATTGAGTTGCTATAGAGAATTCCTTTTTGTGCTCCTGAGCTTGGACTGGCCACAATTCCTCCACTTTTTCGGTGTGATCTTATATTGGTCAGTGTCTGTGGCGCTGAGTAAAATTTATTGTATTTTCGGGACGCCCATAAAAAGAAACTTAAGTGGAATGGCTCGAGCAACTTAAGCCATATAGCTTGGAATGAAAGATTTTTTTTTCTTTTTTTTTTGTTTTTTTTTTTTGTTTTTGTTTTTACTGCATCTAAATTGGCTAAAGTGGAATTTCTAGTTCAAGTTTCGCAACAGCAGTCAAAGTTCAAAATACCAAAATTAGATCGAAAATACATTCAAGTTTAAAATGCAAATGCTAGTGGTATGGGTATGACTATGAGTATGTTTAGAGTGCCCCACCGATCCCTTGGGTGAAATCAAAAAGATCCATCCATTCCTCCCCTCTCTCTCTCTCTCTTGGGTATGAGAAACGGAAAATATTCCTGTGCCAGTGCCGTCACTTTGAATATCGTGCGACGAGCGTCAACAACTGTGACTGGAAAATGAATTATTTACGCTTGGATATCTAAAATTAACTTGGTCGCCGTCGGGTCCCTATCCCTTGTATATATATACTATATTTCGAGGGAACGACAACGGCAGGTTCGACATCATGAGGTCAATTGCATAGAGTAAAATGCTTTGCCTTGGGCATCTTTTTCGTCCTCTTGTTAAATTTTCGTTCTGTGCTAATTTTGCTTGTTAATTTTAATATTGTATATGTAAAAGTTCCTGTGGCCATTAAGTATATTTTTATGGCTCCAAAATGGAGGGGAGGCTAGTCAAAATACAATTCGAGACGCCTTGCACCAGACGACACAACTTGCCACATTCATCCATGTTGCAAGCAGCAATGTGATGCATTTTATGATGGGCGCGTGTTATTCTCTCTCCATAGCGGCATTTACAATAAAATTTAATAAATGTATCTGTCAGAATTGTTCGGCAATTTTACCTTAACTATACCCCAACTCCGATCTCTCTCCACCCCCCCCTCCAATCCTAATGCACTTATGTGGAAAGTTCTTTTGTAGATACGACTACCAATATATAAATGGTATGTATATACATATATTACCATTTTATGATAATTATTAAAATTAGTGTCCATTGAGACACTGTAGACAAAAGACCTCCACATCTTAGGGTCTCTTTTAGTAGCCCCCTCCCCCCCTCTCCCCACTCGCTACTAAAATGAAAAAAAATTGATTTGATAAGCCAAAATGGTTTCTGGTCGGGGTAACAAAAATTTTGGGGAAAAATTGGTAGGCGTTGAAGCCCACGCCAATTTAAACGCTTTCCACTCCACTCCAAAGATGTGTTGGTGGCTTAGTTAGTCACACTATTTAAGAGGGATTGAATTTTTTTATTTTTATTTTTCTTTGATTTACGATTTAAACACTTTTGTTCAAGTAACGCCATTGATGAATGGGAATTGATCTTCTGTGTAAATGTCATAATATTATGCTTTATCCTCATTATTGAAAGATTTAGATTAGATTTGATTTGATCATTTGGAAATCGATAATAACAACTTAATTCAAGTTTTTGCTTATTGTTAAAAGATTTAGATTAGTTTAAAATAGAAATTTTTTATATAAGTTTAATAATAGATAAAGTTTCCGCTGCATCTTAGAGTTGATAATCATATTTTATTTAAATTTATTTCAATCTATATTTTAATATATTGAAATAGATTTTTTTGTGATTTTATTGTACCTATATTTTTCCACTATAATTTCACATATTTTCTTTTAATTTATCCACTTGCTATATTTGTTTAAATTTTCTGATTTCATTTGTTGCCTTTATTTTTCTATTTTTTTCCGCACATGTGGTAGCCACTCTTTGCCATAATTCACGGTCAATTAGGAAAAGATATACAAATCTGATTTACACACATTTTCTTAAGCGTTTCGAGACTTTCGCACAAACGTTTCCATTCACAAACTTTTCTTCTTAATTTTCTTTCTGTTTTTCTCTTGGCCAGAATTCACTGGATAAGCGACAAAAAAGTGCCGACAAAATACCACAAAATACACCACCGTAAGATATATAGAGGAAAAGGGAAAACTTAAAAATAAATTAAATTTTTTCTTTCATTTCTTTTCTTTATATTTTTCTGAAAATGTGCGCTTTTCCACTTACTGCACACACACACGCGCACACACGCACAGACAAGAACAAAAACTCGCATGGAAAACTCGCTGCCGAGTTTTCCTTTTTGCCGCCACCCGCAACAAGAAATGAATTTTCGTTTGATATCGGCAAACGGTATCGGTATCGGTAAATAACGAACAACGAACGAACCAAACACCACGACGATTTCTCACAGACTGAACGGAACTCGAAAAAATAAAGAAAATTTCGTACGCAGTTCGCTCAATGAGGAGGCCTTTTTGGTTGTCGCCTGTTGTTGTTGTTGCTGTTGTTGTTGTTGTTGCTATTGTCGATGCCCGCGTGCCCCCTTCATGAGCAGAAGTGGCAGCAACAACATAAGACTGTGGCGCACCCGCGAGTGACTTTTATGCGACGCGGTCCGCTCAGCGAACTGCCGCGCGAATGCTGCCAGCCCAATAGCTATAAAATGTATCTGTATCTGTATCTACATACATGCATACATAGATACAATTTTAGTGATGAGCAGACCCAAAAAAAAGAAAGGAGAAAAATAACTTAATATATAGAACCAAAAATGTCAAGTGAAACATTTTAGGTTAAAACTTTCTTTTAATCCTGAAATTAACAACTCAACAATTTGTTCGAATACTTTTTCATCTAGTTATTTAACTAATTTATAAAAGAAGAAAGTTATTTTCTTCCATAACTCTCAGAAAAATAAGTTATTTCTGTGTTTCATCTTCAAAATATTCAAGAAAAATGAGTAAACTTTCAAAAAATACATATAAACTAAAGCCTTTTTAATAAGAAATAATAGAAAAACTACTTCTATTGTTATGAAAGTATTTAAGCAAAATCCTTAAAATAGTTTTGAACCTATTTTTATTGAAATTAAACCAATTTAGGAATATTCTCTATATATGGAGAGTTGAAGAAAAATTTATTTTGAAATATTTCTAGTAGAATTAATTAAATTTATGTATGCACTAAGCTCTGGAAAAGGTTTGTTTTTACTTAAATAAATCTCAGAATACAAAATTCGAAACGAACTAATATGCAATTTTTTATTAATTTTATAAACGCTATCTATGTATAGTCTTATACTTTTATATTATTTTCTTCATTACCTTTCAAAATCAAAAATGATTAAATTTCTGCCTTAAATTTGTATATTGATTTTAATAAAAAATTTAAAATTTAGAAATACAAATAAACCACATAACAAATAAGGTTGCATCATTTGTTCACAATTCATTTAAAACTGCTTAAGTAAAAATAAATCTGTGATAACTTTACTAAACTGTATTTTTATATCTTAAATCTAGATTTAAATAAAATTCTCATTAATATATAATATACTAAATACATATAGAAATGAGTATATCTTGCCAGAAGAATAAAAATAAATATTACCCATTCAAAAAATGATTAATGAAACACTTCAAATTTATTTGAAAAAATTATTTAAAATTATTAGCTGCCTTTTTTACCTAAATAATGGTAATTTAGTACATATATATACATTTGTTTTATTTTTACTAAATTTAAAATTATTTTTAAAATTATATCAATACTTTATCTACTAGACCTCCAAAGGAAAGAAATTAAAGCAACTTAAATCTCAAAGATATTTATGTTGGACTTTTTGCTCATCTCTGTCCCTCACTGATGAGCACTGACTGCATCTGCATCTGGGTGCTCAAAGTTATCTTGGCCCTTCCGTCCGTCCGTCCATCCGTCCGTCTTTCCTTCCTTCGGTCTCTGTGTCTGCTCATGGTTCTGCGAATGCTCTGAGCACGCGAAAATGTGCGATTGAGCAATTGCGAGCGCCAAGAGGCTGAGGACTTGAAATTTTTCAATTTGCTTAGCGGTGCTTCTGCTGCTGCTGCTGCTGATGATGATGATGATGATGATGATGGTCATGATGATCATCTGTTGTTGTGAAGAAGGGGGACACAAGGGTCATACACATGTGGATACAATTTGGCTGGGCATTGGCTTTGCCACATGTTGTTGCAACGTTTGTTGTCAGCGCTCTTTCATTCGTTTTAATTTCGGTGTGGGCATGTTGAGTGATAAAAATCTGTTAACCATTTTTCATCAGCCTATTAAGTTACATAAGTCACACCATAGTTTGTTATTTTTTTTTTGTCGTGTGAATATCCTTTTGCCGTGTTAATGAACCCTTTGACTTTAACCAAATAAAAGATAGACTGAGCTAGAGAGGGAGAGATAGAGACAGAGAGAGTGAGAGAGGGACGAAGCATGTCTCGCACCCACAAACATTCATCAAAAATTCCAACTGACAGTAGATGCCTCATAAATCAGTAGAAAAATTCGCTGCGGTTAGTTCATTAATAAATTAAATGCATAAAATCACACAAAACACCTAGAAAATAATACAAAAGGAAAAGTCATCGAAGACCTTAAAAAAAAAAAAGAAAAACTATCAGCTGCATAAGTGTGTGTGTGTGTGTGTGTGTGTCTGTCTGTTTGTGTGAGAGTGTTATATTCATATCAGTTACACGCCCCCTTCAAAATACCCTTCCCATTCAAGGCTCTACATTTGCTGCAAGCAACCCTTAGGGAACATTCCTGATAACACACAAACAACGACTTCATATCACGCACAATTTGTGTTTTCCTCTTACCCATTACCGATTTTTCTTCTTCTTCTTCTTTTTTTTTTTGAGACCAGGAGTTGATGGACAGAACTGGTAGGAGTGCCAGTGAAGGGCCGACTATCTAGGTTAGGCCACACTGTGGCAGCTGTGTGGCATACATATGTAAAAATAAACACATAAAACTGCACTCTTACTAATTGCTCAAGGGGGCCCAACCGACAAAAATGATTCCCTCTAATGCAATCCCAAAAAGAAAGAAGAAAAAACCCCCGACAAATAAAATGAAACATTCGAAAACCAAAACGCCGATAAATGTTAAGCGTCGGTGATAGTATATACACGGTAGAAATGTTCCAGTCCAATATACCTATCCGTACATAGATTAGAAAGATATATGTATCTAGATATTAGGCCAGAACACGTGCAAGTTCCGGTAGTTGGAAGTTCTTCAGATTGTAAATTTATTCAGAGTGTAATAATTTTATTTTTGAAATGCATTTATATGTATGACAAAGGTAAATTACTTTATTATCTTTGGCATAAACAATTTTTAATTATTATGTTTGGATTTTTGTTTTCTTCGAACAAGTTTTATTATTTATAATTTAAGATCAGACAAAAGAATGTTTTATGCATTTTTTAATTTTATACATTTAGTATTAATTATACTGTGACAATGATTTTCTTCATTTGATTAAAAAATAAATATATTTATTATTTGCTCTCTTTGATTAATGTACACCAAATGTTTGAAAAATAAAGAAAATTACTTATTAAAAAAAAAAAATTATTCTCCCTCTTGAAAATTAAAAAATTCATGTTAAAATTTTTTAAAAAATTTATAAACATATGTGTAATATATTAACTTAAACAATTGTTTCATAAGTATATCAATCATTTACTTATTATTATGCTGATATGATCACAAGACGAATTTATCACCTTAGTCACTCAATATGAAATCAATAATATGAATTATAAATATAAAATAAATTGTTTATAATATCTTCTAGACATAAATATTACAATCATTTAAATATCATTATGCTGATAAAATCATGTATAAAAAAGGTTACATATTATTTTTCTTAAAATTAAATTAATTCAATTATTTACTGGTACAAATGTTCAAATGTTTACTTTTCCAAGCTTGTAGGATATACTTATATTTGATATATACATATATTAACATGAAACATAGTTTTATTTAGTTTATGTTTATATATTTTTACTTATTTATTTGTATATATAAATATGTCTTCGTAATCAAATTTTTACTTATAAACTACTAACATTAAACTAATTTTTATTTAATACACAATCCAATAAAATGTTTTTCTTTCAATGATATCTTTAATGAACATGACAACCCTGTCATATGTTAAGTAAATGCACTATGCACTTACTAAAGTTCTTCCTAGGGGGATCCTTTTACGCTTGAACAGTTTTAATAGTTGTTTGCTTATCACTTTGAAATATATTTGGGAATTTTCTTTAGAACTCCCCCAAGTGTAACTCTGGTTTTGGGTTTCCTGTGTTTTTAGTTAATGATTTTTGTGTGTGTGTGTGTGTGTGTGTGTTGGGCGTGTCCATGTGATAAGTCATGTCAAGGTAATGAACTTGAAATCTATTTAAGTAAATACCATGTAATTTGCTCATTAACAAATTGTTACAAGATAGTGAAAAATTCTTTAATATATGAGCCATTTGGACATTGAAATAGATCCTTAGAGCCTTGAGAGTGACCAACCCTTAATCATAGCTCGTCTCAAGTGTTTTTCTTTTCTCAATCTCACTCTCTCTCTGATAACTCAATTTGAAATTGTTCCTTTTTGAATTGATGTACATATATGTATTTGACATATTAAATTAATATTGACACATTGACAGCTGCCTATTTCATCAGGCTGATGGGCTGCCAAAACAAACTAACCCTCCTTCTGCCACCCTGCCCCCTGGTCCATGCTGTCCTCGAACAACCCATTACAAACTGTATCAAAGTCATCAGCGACCACCCGCTGACTGGTTCAGTTCGAGACACACACTCATCAGATGCGGGCAAACAGACAAATTGTGATCGACAAAGAATCCGTCTCAATATTCTCAAATTCGTGGTCTAATCATGCGCAACGTTCGCTTTTTATTTTGGATTTTTAATTGCCCTACGTAACGCAATTGAAAATGGAAGAACTTACTCCGGTTCCCAGTTCCGTGAAAATCATCAGTGTCATCATCGTTTCGGTGGTGCTTCTTTTTTTTTTGTTTGCCTCTATCTGGGAAAACGCACGATTAGTTAATTGATGGTTATATACAAAAGGTTCGCTTCTGTTGTTATTCTCATTTAATGGTTCTATGAGTATGTCTATATCTATTTGATTTCACCAAATTTGTTTTGCTTTGGCTGAATGAGAGTGGATATTGAATTGGAAGTGCAAAGTCACAATTAAATTGGCGCAAACTAACAAAATTTTTTGGGGGGCTAGTGTTTGATTGTGTTCATATGGGTTGGGTTACACGGATTGGCTAAGGTGTGTGTGGGATGAATAGGAAGCATTCAATTTATGGCATTGGCTCGAATATATATATTTATTTTTTTCTTTTTGGCAATTTGTAGTTTACACCTCGTAAAAGATATTCAATTCTGAAAGATCAGGGGGCGGTCTAATAGATCAATGTTAAAAGTAGAAAAGGTGAAGGAAAAGGTTAATCTCTTCTGTTTCTAAGAATGGACATTATGAGCCATTTCAAGATTATTATATTAAATATATATGTATGGATACTTGATGCACGATTTTTTATGAATTTTCGCTATTTTTTCGCTATCGTAAAAATGATATAAAAAACATAAAATTTTTAAAAACTTGAAAATCTGCAGCACGATAGTCAGATATCTGGTCCAGATGCTAGTCCTTCCTAAGATAGTTTGCACCTAGAAGCAGGTTAAAGTAACTTTTCTCTACACAAAAAGGAAAAATCTTAGTTTCTCACACTTCAAACTAATTAAAGGACTTTTCGATTGTACTTAAAAGGAGGGAGATAACTTATCTCAGATAAGGCGACAAGTCGGACATCAAGAACTCATAATTTACAAAATATTGAAGCATTGAAAGTCTAAAAAAAGCTTTAAGGAAAATTATTTAAACTAAGAAACAATAAACACCAAAAATTTCGAGCTTTTTCACTTTTCCGTTTTCTAATTACTTGTCTTCCTTTGATCAAAATTGTTTTAGTAGCAAGTTCCTGTCGGAAATTCTATTTTTATCACATTTTTGCTTCATACTCTGAATTATATTGATCCTCGTGGCACTTCTTAGGACCTACATCGATTTGTGATATTAATGATTTTAGAAACAAGGAATGAAAAAACCTAGAAAGAAAACTTGAGTTTTCTTTTTTCAATATTTTCGATCGTATCTTATAAAATCGCAGAACGTCAACGCTTCCTGTGGAAGTAATTCATAATTCATGATTCAACTCGCTAAGGATAATGTTGATGGTGTTTATACTTGATCTCGAAATCTCCTCATCCTTCAAAATGTAAAGAATGAGTCACTGAAGTTAGTGTAACTAGTAAGATTTCTCGAAAAGATTACCATAACTCAAAATAACATTAATAACAATAATGTGATCAAATCTGTTCGACTTTCTTTAGTTGTTTTAGTTGATCTACATATATCCACAAAAGAAAAGTATTTAGTTTTCTTGCTTTTGTCATGTTTTTTTCTTAAATATTTTTTTATTGTTATCTTCATGGTCTCGTTTGAAGCAGTTCGTTATAGACCATTCAATCTCATTGGGCCATGTCCACTGTTTGGTCGTTTCCCTGTTTAACTTTGTGAATGAGTTTTTATGTAGTTTTTTTTTCCTCCTACAATTTTTTTTTTTTTTTGGTTTCTGTGTGTTTGGTGGCCATGCCAGGCACAAAGTACGATTAAGCTTCAAAAGTGCCGTTCTTGGCCATGTCTTGGCTTGTCTACAGGGCTGGGCAGGGCAGTCCATCATCGTCATCATCATCATCATCATCATCATCGGTGGCAGGGGCAGGAACAGCAGCAGGGCTGGCGGCACGCCTACGCCCACAATTTGACTCCGTTGCAGCTTTCTGCTCCGCTGAAGCGTGCCAATTTTCAATGAAATGTTTCGGCATTTTCTTCTGTAGTTCGACATTTTACCACATTGAATGGAGCTTTCCTCACAGTTGTGTGGCATTTCTTTAGCTTAATTTGTTGCATGTTCACATGCTGCTCATGACATGGTCACCAAAGTCTTCTCTTCCTTCCTCTTTAATAATTATTATTTTATGATGTAGACATTACTTATGAACATAGATATAAACATGTATGTACATATTTGCTAAAGTATAACAACAACCGACTTAAGGCGACCTTGAGCCCATCTTATCAGCAATTTGAATTTCATTGAATATGAAGAAAAAAATGTCGCTTGTGAAAATGTTTGTGTTTTCTCCCCTTCCTTTTTTGTTTTTACATATATAAAATAAATTATAATATTACGTGTAACGATTAAACACGTTCTTCTCACATAACTTATGCAATTAGTAAGTTCATTGTTTTATTTGCCAGAAATTCATTCTTTTTTTTTTGTTTTTTTTCTTAATCAATTTCTGTTGAATAAGGAAATGCTTAAAGTGATTTTCAATGGGTAATTCCAATTTAAACAAATTAATAATTGGTTTTCACTTAATCCTGTTTGGTGTAATTGAAATTTTCTAAATAATCTTTTCATTAACAATATTTCTTTTATACATACATACATATATCTTCATCATTTTGCATTATCATTTATTATATTTGGGTTCATTGACTTGCCAAAAATCTACTTTTTATGACACCAAACAGACGGCATTAGCAATATACATATAGTCATTAAGTTTTATAATTGTTTGCTTAACCGATTTGTGTATATATAGTATATACAATACATGCATATATAATATATATATGTACATACAATTTGTACAAGTTCAACAACACGTGAACATCAGTCACATTCGGAGTTCTATAGATATTAATTATGGCATTAGTAGCAATTATTTTACTGTCTGTTGCCAATCAATTGTTAAAGTATTTGCAATTAGATACTAACTAAATACAGGCACAAATTTACACAAAATTAAGATCAAGAAAACAATAAATATAACTTTGATTACAAGATTGACATATGTCAATGCCAGGGATGCAATAACTGCATGTAAACTTTTTATACCCTTGAAATTTGAGTATATTCGCTTGGCAAGACCATTTGTAACTCTGAGGAAATTATTTAATTACTTACTATTTTAATCATTTAACTATAATTTCAGACCGTAGTCATCGTCAAGTAGATTTTTGATCTGAGAGAACTTTTCTTATTTATATACTGATTTTCTTATGATTATAAAACTGAAAGTAATTAATAAATATCGAATAGGTTCTAATATGGATAATATTTTAAGACTTCCAAAGTTCTTATTATACTTTTAAATCTCTTTGTCTAAACCGTCAAACAAATATAAAAATATCAAATAAATATAGCAATTGTATAATATATGTATAACATAATTAATATAATATTGTCATTTTGCGAGAACATGAGAATTCGTCAATTGAATGTGAATGGTGCTATATACTTATATATACATATGTATAAGTATATAAATACAATCATATAAATAATGTATACAGTATATCCATGTATGTAGGTAAAATTCGCTAAAATTTAAAGACAAAAAACAAAATACGCAAAAGTCTCAACAGCTGTTGTCATATTTTGTTTCTCTTTCATTGTTTTAATACCCTATCTTTAATTTTCTGAAAAACAAATATAGATTAATCTAAAGGCTTCTCTTCTTAATAACAATCACTAATTTAAATGTTACTTTTTAATCGTTCAGATAGTCATTTTGATATGTATGTATATATAATATATATATATTAAATATGTTATATATTAATATATAATTATTATATATGTAATATTAGTTTCGATTTCTACACATTTTTAACAAGTTTTCGTTACCTTTTTTCCTAAAATCTTTATGAATATAGTTAATTTTTTCTTTAGATCTTCACGAATATAGCAAATATATGATTATGTATAACGAATATGATAATGAAAAGTGTAAAACTCAGGCAATGTAAATAATTGCATCAAGAAATAATTAATTTATAATAATTTATGTAATAATTAATCCTAAAACAATATTATGTATCTCTGCATTTCAATAACAAGTTAAGGTATTAAAATATCGGTTTAAATCTAATGATCATAATATGTTATTCGCACAATACCTCTGCCAGCGTTGGCGTCGGCATTTGTTGCTTTATTTTGCTTAGCTGTCGGCGTCGGCTAAAGCTATATAAATGCATATGTATATATACACATATATATAAATATATATATATACATAGCTTTTGTGAATATTACTGATTAAATTGAGGTATTCGTTCATGCATTCGTGTTTCCAAGTGTCAGTGATAACTGCACTTTCCTACAAAGCGGTCGATACTCGCTCCATTCGAATAATTTTTAAAACAATTTGAAACGTAAAAATCAAAGACCAAAAACAATATTATATTGAAAAAAAAAATTAGAGTGAATTGAAGAAATAAAAAAAAGGTGATTACTCAAAAAACCTGTTCGGAGATTACAAAAAAGTGCCAAAAATAATTATATATACATACATATATAAATAATAAATGAACGCCATATTAATCAACTTTACATAAATGTTAAAAAATCTCAACAACAAAAAAAAATATTTTGTGGCCTTCAAAAGCAATATTATTGAGCTTGTCTAATTTAGGCATATGTATTTGCCTTATAACTTATGGATTTAATAACTAAAACCTTTAAAAAAAATAACAGAATCTTATAACTTGTTGAAATAATAAATACTTGATAATCTAAGAAAAGTAAAATAAATTTTCAGGACATAAACTGGATTACAAATCCATTTAAGCTAATTAATTTTCCCAAATTGTAGCCTAAACTTTAAAATTTTAATTTTCAATCAAAAATAATAAAGCAAAACTGGATCAGCTTCTTTTTTATATATTGTATATAGTACTTACTTTTTACGTTGTACATTTTGTTTCAAACAAAAAAAAACGTGTTTGGGTTTAATTTTTTGATGGATTTGTTTTACGACTTTATGCCATAAAATTTTAATATAATATATACTGAATATAGATGTTAATGTTAATCATTATAGCTGGTTTTAACTAGGCTTTTCGATTTGAATATGAGTTCAAAAACTTGCATCTTTTAGAGCCCAAAGTTGCTTATCTTTGGTATGATAACTGGTTTAATTTGTAACCAAATTCATTTTTAACAATTTGCCAAGTCTTGCCCCACCCACAGTATTCAAATTGAAGTGTTTACATCTGTCTGTTTGGCCGAATTTCATAAAATATATACATATATGTATATCATATGCAAAAAAGTTTAAACCTAAAATGCAATGACTTGAAAAATTATATATAAATTACATGCTTACGTATGTAAATTCTATAATAAAATAGTGAAAAAATAGTAAAAATAAAAGATACTAAAGAAATATAGAAATTTTCAAAACAAACTATTAACTGCATATCATTTGGATAATAAATAAAATTTGTAAAGTTCTTTATTACTTAATGATTTTTTATAACTATGAATTTAATTGCTTCTTTTTTTAATTGTTAAACAAATTAGTAATTGAATTTCATTCTTTATACACATTATGTTTAATGCTTCAAGTTTCAAATGGCAAAAACCTTGACTAATCCGAAAACTGGCCAGGTGTAATTTTAGCAACAATAACAACGAAGCATGTGAAAAAAATGCATATATAAATATAACAGTAAATACGAGAAATGCAATACTATAGTATATAATGACAATTTTACTTCCACATGCAATTTATCAATATATCTCAATGACACTCAATCGTATTGTTTAATCTATAGTTTAGTTAACAAACAGAAGAAGAAATACAAATGACAAATGGAGCTAGAGACGGACGACAGGTGAATTTCAATAACAAAATTTAATGAGAAACATAAATAAGCATTTTATTTGGGGAGGGTCTAACCCATTTACCATACAATGAAAAACTCATATGCATAAATTGCAAAGTTGGACATAATATGATAGATAGATATATTAACACACCCAATAGAGGCCAACTGCACCATATGTATACATATATGTCGGTCTCAAAGACTCGAAAGAATGCTGTCTAATCCACTTAATAATTCTGAATTTATAAATTAATCAATTATTAATAAAATAATGATGAAATTAACTTGCTGCATTTCAATAGTTTTAGCCCAGTTTTTAATTAAAGAGGTTTAAAGTGCTTGGATAATTGATATAAAAGTTATAAAACTTTTAATTAAAACTATCATAGCAAGTTTAAATGAATATTATTAAAATTTTATGTTGGAAATCATAAGGTTGCTATAGTTTTCGAAATATATTTCATAGATTCATTTAAATTATTACAATTTGCGACGAACCATATCTTGTATTGCTCTATAGAATTTCATCTTTCTATAGGCATAAGAATTTAGAAACACTTTTTTAAATAATTTTGGAAATTTTCAATCATGTAACTATCGTTAAAATTGAGAAAAACTGTTCCGATTTTTATACCCTGTACCCATAGAGTAAAATTGTATATTAAAGTCGTTAAAATATATGTAAGAGGCAGAAGGAAAATTTTTCGACCACATAAAGTATATATATTCTTGATCAACATCAACAGCCGAGTCGATATAGCCAGAAGACTGGTGTAAAACTTTTCCAAATCGGCCAAAGCCCTCTACTTCAGAGGGCTCCAATTCAGTCAAATCTCGTCGAATTTTGGAAAACTATGTCTTTATTTGCATTTTAGAATCCATATTTTTAATTAGCATAAAAATCTGGGAAACTAATTTTCAACTCGATTTTCGCAAATTTTAACGATGGTTACACTGCAAAAACTTACGAAAATCGGGTCAAAATTATTTTTCCAACTTTTTCTACTCTTAATGCAGTTTTTTAATGCGGAAATTATCCAGAAGATTGATGTAAAACTTTTCCAAATCGGCCAAAAAATGGCCAACTTAGAGTCTATAGAACATCCTTCAAAAGAAGGTCAACGGAGAAATCCTTCGAAGGAATCTTTACATCAGAGGATTCCAATTCAGTCAAATCTGTTTTTAAAAAACTATGTCTTTATTCGCTTTTTAGAATCGCCGTTATAAAATAAAAACAAACAAATCTGGAAAACTAATTTAAATATTATAATATATAAATATAATTTAATATAAAGAAAATTCATATTCAATTAATGAGGGTTTCGAGGGAGTCTGATTTTATAAAATATCTCTTATTTTATTTTTATTACATTTAATAAATTTATAAAATTGAATTTAAGACTACGTAAATTAGCAAAACAAATAGGATAAATCTTTTTAAAATTAGATGATAAATTACCGATTTAGAAGCTAACAAAAAAATATGCAAAAAAATTTTCTTTGACGGCTTCAAGCTTCTATTATATTTTTTTTCTTAATTATAGTATTGTCATAGTTAATTTTTTATTTTATTGCCTCTATAAATTTATTCTTCTATAATTTTCTTTAAGACACAAAACTGAATTATCTATAGATTTCACTTTTAACACCAATTTCTACTGGGTTATTATTTCAATATGCATTCCCTCGAGTTTTAAGTTTTTGATTTCAATATAGATTATAAAAATTTTAAATTTTTAAACACACGATTTTGAAAAAAAATTTAATAGAAAGTTCATTTAAATCTGTTTAAACACATTTTATATTCGTATTTAATTATATTTTGTTAGATTAAAAGCAACGCTTTTAGTTGTAATCTATCTTTTAGAATTTCTTTGTTGAAATAAAATTATTTTTGTTCTAAATTCGAAATGTAGTTGAATACGTAAATGAAAATCAATGGGTAGAGAATGAAATTAAATATTTATTTTGTAAATGTCTAGCGATAACCGGCTAATGAGGAAACGTAAATAAATTTCCATAACTCAATGTTGGTTAATATGTATAATAAAATGTCATTTATAAAAGTTACATTTAATCTATGAACAAAACGCAATCTCATTTATGCAAATATGTAAATATAATACCGAACATAAACTAAACTTAATGATAATCCGACGCTAATTAAACTACATCTTGCCAGTCTCGAGACTGACAATTTAATTGTCAATGCTAAAGTTAATATAACTAACTAATATTAATTAATGTATATACAGATGCAGCTGCATTGGATATGCATATTCTTAATCTTTCTGCCCGGACTGGGTGCGGGTTATCGTATACTTTTTATGGGACCTTTTCCGGCCCCTAGTCATTGGATGTGGCTGGAGCACTTTCAGCGGGATCTACTGAGACGTGGACACCATGTGACCAGTGTCAACAATCATCCAACAAAGAAGCCACATGAGAACCTAACAGAGATCATACTCAATCCATCATTTGATATACCTAAACACTGTTAGTATAAACCAATATAAAGTAGCCTACAGATTATTGAAAAATTCATTATAATTTTCATTAATTTTTCCAGTTCCCAAGAAAAATATTTTCACCATGAGATTCGCGAGCGATTTTCAGAATCTGCAACTGTGGTGGAAAATTGGATTAATGACCACAGAGCATGCATTCCAAGATAAGAAATTGCAAAAGCTAATCCAATCTAAAGATGAGCAATATGATCTAGTAATTCTAGAGCAGTTCTTCCATGAAGCTTTTCTTATGTTTGGCAAAAAGTTTAATTGTCCTGTAGTCACAATAGGTAAAAAAATATTAAGGATTAATTGAAACTCAGAACAAAACTCACTCAATAATATTATATTAGGTACAATGGGTTATGCCGATAATATGGATCATGCCATGGGCATTTTAACTCCCTGGTCGGTTATACCGCATCTTTTACTGTCTCATACTGATCAGATGACCTTCAAACAGCGCGCCTATAATACATATCTTTCATTATACGATGCAGTAATGCGACGTTGGTTTTATCTTCCACAAATGCAGAAGTTAGCGGAAAAGTATTTCAGTGGCTATACAGAGGGTAAGTTCCTGAAAACGGAATTAATAATATTCCCAAAATCTATATTATATCTCCTTTTCAGGTGATCTACCTCATGTTCATCAGCTGGAGAGAAATATCTCTCTGATGCTCATCAATAGCCATCGTAGTGTAGATCTGCCACGACCCAGCATGCCGGGTCTTATTGATGTGGGTGGTGCTCATATTCAAAAAGCCAAAAAGTTGCCAAAAGAATTACAATCATTCCTGGACAATGCCACGAATGGAGTTGTCTACTTCAGTCTGGGCTCCTATATGAAGAGCACGGATATGCCACCAGAGAAGACTGCCATCATATTGAAAGCATTTGGTCAGTTGAAGCAAAAGGTTTTATGGAAATATGAAAATGAATCGATCGGTCAGTTGCCTTCGAATGTAATGATTAAGCAATGGATGCCCCAAAATGATATTCTGGCCCATCCGAATGTCAAACTATTCATTACTCACGGCGGCATCTTTGGCACACAGGAGGGTATCTATTGGGGTGTGCCAATGTTGTGCATTCCCCTCTATGGAGATCAGCATAGAAATACGATCAAGTCAGTTCGTGAAGGTTACGCACGTTCCTTGGTATTTTCCAAATTCACAATAGATGATTTGGTTCAGAATATTGAAACACTTATCTATGAGCCCCAATATAAGCGAAGTGCTTTGGAAGTGTCTCAGCGATTCCGTGACAATCCCATACATCCCCTGGATGAGGCTAGCTTCTGGATTGAGTACATCATTAGGCATAATGGTGCCACCCATTTAAAGTCAAATGGAGCCTTCTTGCCATTATATCAATATTTGTTACTTGATGTCATTTCGTGTGTTCTTTTGGCCCTGTGGCTAACTATTTGGCTACCATGGCGTATGCTGAGACGAACCTATAGATGGTGGGCGGCAGGGAATGTAGCTGCAAAAGTTGCTGAAGAAAAGAAACGAATGTGAAATTTGTGATCTTATGATATTTTCGCTTTAGTTTTTAAGTTATTGAGCAGTCACAACACAGCCAATAAATAGTCATATAAGTATTCTTACAAAGTCCATAGAAATAAAATTTTTTATATGAAATCGGATTTTATTTGATTTTGTGTACCTTTTTAGTGATTATTTGTCAGATAAACGGGTAGTCGGGTTTCCAACCATAACAATGGCGCTGTAAAGTAGGCAACACAATTTATACATTAAAAATAATGTATCCAAAAGATGCAAAGCATTTGAATTGTTCATTGCTTAGCTTTAACCCTACAGAGTGTTAATTGAAACCGAGTAGCTCTTAATATTTAAATAGAATAAAGACAAATAAATTATGAAAAGAAACAATTTAGGAAGTCAAAGGCAATAATCCAAATTGCACGATATTTAAAATATATTCATAAAACCATCAATAAATTTAATTAGTAGTTTAATAGGATGTGTAAATTAATATTTTTCTATCTTCAATTCTGCAGTAAAATCAATAAAATTTTATTTGTACATAAATTTTAATTCAAAGAAGATTGATCAAATTTTTTTAGATTTTTATAATGCATGGTTAATCCGAGCAATCGAGAGTGAATTCACAAAACTTGTCATTAACACTTTAAATTGGGGGTAATATTTAATTCTGAAAAATTAATATAATTAATTTTTAGGCATGTACTTCTCTTTAGTCTATTTAACTGAAAATTCGGCATGATCATTTGGCCATCAAATTATTTAATTACCTATAATTCAGTCTGTCACCGCTTAGAAGGTCATTGCTCCGAAAGGAAACCTTCCCAATTTATATGTCTTACACTTTTATTTACACAACGAAAAGTATATAATGAAGGTCAAGTAGATTCTTATCACTTTCCTATCGCATAAAAAATTATACTTTTGGTTTGATTAATAAGTACTTGATCAGCGTTATCAAAATTTCTTTACTGAGACGCATAGAGAATGACATATATAGATAATATATCTTTTATAATTTATACCTTTATACTTTTATGTTATCTTGCAAAAAACTTTTGTCTTAGTGTCAAACAAGCAGATAAATTTCATTGCAATTCACATTGTTTTGCAAGTATAATAGAATACACCGAATGAAAGCGAATGTTATTATATACAAATGATTATATGATTAGATAGATCGACTAGACTTTACTTTATACTTTAGGTATATTAGTTATAAATGCGACTTTTGCTTTCTACGTTCCTAATATAACCAACATAAAGATTTAGTTGAGTTTTTGTTTTGATTTTCACAAATTCATGTAAAATCTTATGTAATAGAAACATGAATATGACACTTAAACATTGTGAATAATTGCACTACGAAATAATTAATTTGCAGTTTTATGTACTAACATAATGTGAGGTAAAAAGAAATTTAATTTCAAGTTGAGGTATGAAATCCGCTGGTCATAATTTATAATTCGCGCATTCCCTTGCTCTATTTAGCTTAAATGTCGGCGTTTGTTGAAGCTATATATATATATATATATATATATATATATACATATATTTTATATGTATATGTATGTAAACATATGTATATACGTATTTTTCGGTAACATTACTGATTAAGTTGAGCTATTCGTTCATCCGTTCGTGTTTGGGGTTGCCAGTGATAAGAATACTTTCCTACAAAGCGGTTGATACTCGCGGCATTTAATTCGTTCAAAAATCTAAACATATACATATATAAAAACCAAAATAAAAAAAAAAAATTATTTTCTTGTAAAAATACTTAACAGTGAATTAAACAAAACGAGGTGATTCATCCAACAAAAAAAACCAAAAACAAAGCTTGGACATGAACAAGTGAAAAAAGAAAACGAAAGAAATAATTAACTTAACATAAATACCCAAAAATAATAGAAAATGCATATTAACCTTCAAAACAAAAAATATCTGAATATGTTTAATTTAATTAATATAAATTATATATAAAAATATTGAAATGAATATTATGGCTAATTAAAGTCATAATTTATTTGATTATTTTAGAAAAATTTAACAGACTTTCAGGACATAAAACGGATTATATTTTAAGTTATAAATATAATTCTGAATTTTTTCATACAAAACGCAAACCGATTTATGTAAATTGTGCATATCATTTATGCATTATGTGAATAAAATAGTGATCATCAGTTAATCTGATCTAAACTACATCTTGTTTATGCTAAACTTAATATAACTTACTAATAATATTAATGTATATACAGATGCAGCTGCATTGGATATGCATATTCTTAATCTTTCTGCCCGGACTGGGTGCGGGTTATCGTATACTTTTTATGGGACCATTTCCGGCGCCTAGTCATTGGATGTGGCTAGAACATTTTCAGCGGGATCTACTGAGACGTGGTCACCACGTGACCAGTGTCAACAACCATCCAACAAAGAAGCCACATGAGAACCTTACAGAGATCATACTCAATCCATCATTTGATATACCCAAACACTGTTAGTATAAACCAATATAAAGTGGCCTACAGATTATTGAATAATTCATTATAATTATCATTTATCTTTACAGATCCAAAGAAAAATATTTTCACCATGAGATTCGCGAGCGATTTTCAGAATCTGCAAATGTGGTGGCATCTTGGATTATTGACCACAGAGCATGCATTCCAAGATAAGAAATTGCAGAAGCTAATCCAATCTAAAGATGAGCAATATGATCTAGTAATTCTGGAACAATTCTTCCATGAAGCTTTTCTTATGTTTGGTAAAAAGTTTAATTGTCCAGTAGTCACAATAGGTAAAGAAATATTAAGAATTAATTGAAACTCAGAACAAAACTTACCCAATAATATTATATTAGGTACAATGGGTTATGCCGATAATATGGATCATGCCATGGGCATTTTAACTCCCTGGTCGGTTATACCGCATCTTTTACTGTCTCATACTGATCAGATGACCTTCAAACAGCGCGCCTATAATACATATCTCTCATTATACGATGCGGTAATGCGACGTTGGTTTTATCTTCCTCAAATGCAGAAGTTAGCGGAAAAGTATTTCAGTGGCTATATAGAGGGTAAGTTCCTGAAACCGGAATTAAAAATGTTCCCGATAATTATATTATATCTCCTTTTCAGGTGATCTACCTCATGTTCATCAGCTGGAGAGAAATATCTCTTTGATGCTCATCAATAGCCATCGTAGTGTAGATCTGCCACGACCCAGCATGCCGGGTCTTATTGATGTGGGTGGTGCTCATATTCAAAAAGCCAAAAAGTTGCCAACAGAATTACAATCATTCCTGGACAATGCCACAAATGGAGTTGTCTACTTCAGTCTGGGCTCCTATATGAAGAGCACGGATATGCCACCAGAGAAGACTGCCATCATATTGAAAGCCTTTGGTCAATTGAAGCAAAAGGTTTTATGGAAATATGAAAATGAATCGATCGGTCAGTTGCCTTCGAATGTAATGATTAAGCAATGGATGCCCCAAAATGATATTCTGGCCCATCCGAATGTCAAACTATTCATTACTCACGGCGGCATCTTTGGCACACAGGAGGGTATATATTGGGGTGTGCCAATGTTGTGCATTCCCCTCTACGGAGATCAGCATAGGAATACGATCAAGTCAGTTCGAGAGGGCTATGCACGTTCCTTGGTATTTTCCAAATTCACAATAGATGATTTGGTTCAGAATATCGAAACACTTATCGATGAGCCCCAATATAAGCGAAGTGCTTTGGAAGTGTCTCAACGATTCCGTGACAATCCCATACATCCTCTGGATGAGGCTAGCTTTTGGATTGAGTACATCATTAGGCATAATGGTGCCACCCATTTAAAGTCAAATGGAGCCTTCTTGCCATTATATCAATATTTGTTACTTGATGTCATTTCGTGTGTGCTTTTGGCCCTGTGGCTAACTATTTGGCTACCATGGCGTATGCTGAGACGAACCTATAGATGGTGGGCGGCTGGGAATGTAGCTGCAAAAGTTGCTGAAGAAAAGAAACGAATGTGAAATTTGTGATCTTATGATATTTTCGCTTTAGGTATTAAGTTATTGTGCAGTCTCAATGCAGCCAATAAATAGTGATAAATTCTTACAAAGTTTGTAGAAGTAAACTTTTTTAATTCAAACGAGGGAATATTCTTCGCAATATTTTTATTCTTATAAATTATTTTTAAAGTAATTCTCGAATAAGAATTCTCTTTCTTCGTTTTATCTGAGCTGGGGGATGGGATAAAGACTTATTATATAGTGCCGTAAAGTAGGCAACAGAATTTTAGCCTCTTTGAAAATGTATCTTAAAGATGCACAGCATTTCAATTGTTCTTGCTTATTTGTTACCCTGGATAATATTGATTTAAGGTTTTCCTTTCTTAAAATACCAATGTAACACATATTGGTTTAATCCGATTTAAACGAGTAAAAACTCTCATAACTATCATTATTGAGCTGATAGGGTGTATAAGTTTCGGCGTGACACAAACATAAAAATGACTTTATAATTTGGGAAAGGTGCAAAGCTTCATCAAACGCTTTGCATTTTCTTTCAAGTAGTTTTTCGGTTTTCCCACTTTAACCTCTTGGTGGCTTATCCGGCTTGACGAGTTTTGTTTTTTTTTTTCGAAGTGAAGTGTTGTTGTCGGTGTAAAAGTAAATCTATTTTTAGCCAGCAATAGTTTCATGAAGTTTGTGTAGTGAATTTGTATTCGATCGAACATCAAGCATCGGTGGTTCAGTGGTAGAATGCTCGCCTGCCACGCGGGCGGCCCGGGTTCGATTCCCGGCCGATGCAACTTGTATCTTTTTTCCTTAAATTTTTTATTTACTCGTTGACTCATAGGAGATAATAAACACTATTTAATTGCTACGAGTATTTCTATATTCTCAGCATTATCGATTGCACGTAATAATACTATTTTTATAGTAATTTCCTAATCAAAGTACATATTCAGATTGCCAGCAATATCTGAAGCAATTTTGCACAAAATCAACCCATAAAAGCCAATTCAGATGCTAAACCTTTAAGAAACTCTTTTGTTGATCTTAATTTATATAGAAGTACATCTGAATCTAGAAAATGAAAAGTTTTTTTAGAATAATTTTCTTTCTCTTCTTGTTAAAGTATAAAAAGAAACTAGAGAGCTTTGACTTGACCAATTTAAATGTTTGTTCAATTAAATATTTATTGTGTGTTTAAAATAAATTCGAAATGTACAATCAAACACAATAGATTTCGCTGTTAGTTTTCAGTATATTAATATGTATTAATATTATTTGGTGATTTGCCACTACCCACACGTCGATTACTATATACATAATGTATATATATGTATGAAGGTACCTGTTGCCATATGCCGGATGCATATGACAAGGTCATTGCAAGGTTATGCCAAAGTCTACGCCAGTTACAACTTGTATGCTAAATAAATCAAAGAAATTTAGCAGAAAATTGTGAAAAAGACGAGAAGAATGGGATTTAGTAAAAGAAAGAAAACACACACAAGCGAGTTGTTTTAAAATTTTCAAAAATTATGCATTATGTATTATAATGTTTTTGTTTTTTTTTTTGCTTTTTTTGTTTTTGCTTTGAATTAGTTTTGTTTGTCGTTTAGTTAGAGTTTAAATAGCATAATTAATTAATTATAGGTGTTGTTGTTTTGTTGTTGTTGTTGTTGTTGGTTTTGTTCTATTGTAAGTTAATTTTAATACAATTCATTTAGTTGTAAATTATTGTAAATTTTTAGGACTAATATAAGAAGTTTATATGTTCATAGATTATACGAATATATAAGTTTATACGTATATATATATATATAGAATTATATAATTGTTGTAAATACAATTAAATATTTAACTATTTAATTACAGAAAGAAAGTGCTAGGGAAATTACTAAATATTCAAATCCGATTCATTTTCGAAGCACTTTTTTACGATTGGGTGTCCAATATATAAATGTGTGTGCATATATATATATATGTATATATATAATGTGATTAGGGAAATACATAGGTTGAATAAATCTTTATAAATTTAAATTTTGGAATATGCAACTTTGACACAAAATTTTGGAAAACATATTTACTCTTTCTTCTGTTTACATATACTTTATATCGAAGACATTTTTTTAGTTTTTATTGCCTTCTTTACTTAATATTTTGACTAATTGTTTAATGAAAGTATTTTGGGAGAAAAAAAGAAAAGAAAACAAGGCATAAACTAAGCGCACTTTGCATTTTCATTCTCTTTTCCATTAACATCATCATTCAATATTCATCAATATCGTTCTCATCACACGCCTTAAACTCAAATATATAACACTTAACACATACAAAAATTGCTTATTAAACTTAACATTTTAAGAATTTAATTCACGCTAAACAAAATACATTATTGCCATAGAAATTAGACAAAAGAGAAAGAGAAAAAAAAAAACTATTATAATGATAATAACTATAACATGCGCACATAAGAAACACAAGAGAGATAACTTAAACTAATTCCATAAACTAATAATATGTAGTAATATATATCTTTACATTAGTTGTTAATACACACACAAATTACAAATTAGTTAATGTGATTTGCCATTTGCCAGTTGTTGTTGTTGTTGTTGTTGTTGTTGTTTTTGTTGGTTATTGTTTCAAATAAATATTAGTTTAGTATTTTGTTATCCCGCCCAATGATTTAGTTTTTTTTTCTGTTTTTGTTTTGCATTTCTTTTTTCTTTCTTGTTTTTTGTTTTTGTTTGTTTGTTTGTTTGCATCGTTAATCTACACACTAGGAGTTATTCTCACAGTCATCGGATTTGTGCTAAGTGCCTAAATTGCTCAATAGATCGGCACAGTTATTGACCATCATCAGATAGTCACCATTGTCAAGATTTCCAGCGGCAGTTGCCAATTGCTCATGATTACTGCCGCCACCAGTTACTCCAGCTACAACACCATTGTTGACTCTGTCAATTTGTCTGCAATTGAGAATTGAAGGTATTATAGGGATAGGTATATATATCTTTGGCATGTCAATATTGTTTATCGAAGTTTAAATTATAGTTTAATAGATGTCTAGAAGACTTTCGTGTATATTATGTTCCTCTTCCATCCTGTATTTGTTAACTCACCGATTTGGTGCCACGCTGCTCAACATATTCCTAGACATAATTAAAGCGTTCTCCAATTCCTTGACCAACAAGGGATTCTTCACTCTTGAATGTAATTGCACAATTGCCTGTGTTGTTGAATAGAGTTTCATGCACAGATTCTTGACATCGGCTTCAGCTAAAATAAAATGGAAAGTAAAGTAAATCCATTTGATATATGTACACATAAATAACATTTTATCTACACTTACAATCTACACCTTCATAATCCTCTGTTGATCCGCCACGTTGTCTTGTTAGATTGTTGGGACTGTTGCTATTGATCAATTTACTTTTGTGATCAAATGCCAAATTTCTTGGTCTTGGGGGTACAATTGGTTTGTTATTAGTCGCACTATTGGGTGTCTCTTCAGAACTGGAATCGTCTTGTAGGGGTGCAGCTAGAATTGAGAATGGATATATATATACATATATATTTGATATATAGTGATATAATAATTAAAGGATTAAAAAGTGAGCAGTAATGTTTTAAGATCTTTAAATAGTTCACTACCTTTCCTCAAGGCTTCAACTAGTTGAGAATTACAAGTATATAAAACGTAAAACATGTACAGCGTTTATTTCAGATTTGTTTAAACTTATTGGGGAACCTTTATTCAATCTATAATCTAATCCTCATCTATTATAAAAGCAGATCCGATTTACTATACAATCTACTTACCATTACTAAAGTTAGAAGTCTTACGGCGATTGTTATTAACATTGTTATTTTTGCTGCTATATTGTCGATTGGCAGCTATAAGAAAATAAATATGATATTAATCCATGAACTCTATATAGGGATTTTATCTTAAACCTACCAATAGGTCCATTGCTTCTACCTTGTCCATTGCTAGCGCCACGCAAGCGATTGCTATCCTCGGAGTCGCTCTGTGTAATGCAAATATATTCCAATAAATGATTTTGATATTTAAATTGAATAAGATTTCTTTACTTACGCCCTGATTAAGCACATTCATGGAATTGCTGGAGGCTCCGAGACCTGTTTTACCCTGTAGGCTATTACGTTTGCTTGCCGATCTTGATACATTGCCATTGCGATGCTGGGCCTGTGGTTTTTGTGGTGTTCCATTTGTTTTGTTTGCTATAAGTAAATGGGGAGGGGAGGGTTAAAAGATCATGTGAATGCCGGGTGAGAGTGGATTGTTTCATTTGGGAACTCTTACGTTTGCCAAAGTTGCCCATGTGCAAATCACTTAGGGAGCATGCTCGACGTATGGATGACGATTCCTCAATGGGCATGGGATTGATCGTTTTGGGATTACCTGAAAATTTGTTAAACGGGGTAGAATATTAGTAATGGATTGCACATGCTGGTAAAAGGTATTTATAATCTCTTAGTGCTTTATATTGATAATACGAATGTAGAGTGATTCAAAAAACAAACAATACGAAAATAAAAAAATTGAATTTCTTTTCTTTTCTTTTTATACCCTTGCAGAGGGTATAATAAAATTGGTCAGATGTTTGTAACGCATAGAAATAATCGTTTCCGACCCCATAAAGTATATATATTCTTGATCAGCATCGAAAGCCGAGTCGATATGACCATGTCCGTCTGTCCGTCTGTCCGTCTGTCCGTCTGTCCGTCTGTCCGTCTGTCCGTCTGTCCGTCTGTCCGTCTGTCCGTCTGTCTGTTTCTTCGCAAGGAATCGAACTTAAATTTTGAGCTACATGAATAAAAGTCATATCATTCTCTTCATTGATGATTTATCTGACACAAGTTTAAGAGTTGGTAGAATCGGACAACTATAAGTTATAGAAAAATAGGAAAGATCAGAGGTACCTCGGTCAAAATGTGAGTTGTTCAAAACAGTTCTTGTGAGAAAAACTTTTTGTTTTTTAAGATATCTCAACCAAATTTGGCACATAGATGACAATTCTACTTTTACACCTTACCAGCAAGTTTGATTCAGATCGGATAATAAACACCGACATAAATCAATAAAATCAATAATTAACCCCCATCAGAAAAAGTATGTTTTTGTGAGAAAAACTTTTTTGTTTTTTAAGATATCTCAACCAAATTTGGTGAGCAGATGAGAATTATACTTTTACATCATATCAGTAAGTTTGAATCAGATCGGATAATAAACACCGACATAAATCAATAAAATCAATGAATCAACCCCCATCAGCATCAGTATGTTTGCATATGCAGCCAATTAAATACGTTTATATTTGCTTTTATATATGCGTACACAAACAACATACATGGAAACATACAAACATACATACATACATATATGCGAACACGTGCTTGAAAAAACTACAAGCTGAGTGCGAAACAGAAAGAGACGGAAAACTATTTGTATTGTGTTGTTGTTTTCTAGAATTCGTCAGAAACTTTAGAGAGCGAGAAGCTGGACGCTTGCAATGTATACCGAAATAGCGTGGCCCCGAATTTAAAGTTTGGTAGCGCAATAGGTAGAGATCGTTTCTGGGAGTGATGGGAGCGGAGGCTCAACTCCGGCCGTTGGCAAACTCGAAATTTTTGTTACTGATTCTTTTCTTGGTTCAAATTTTTTTAAATTTTATATTTCCAATTTTTAAAATATATTGAATCCGATATGACGGAGAAAGTAATCAATTAATCTGCAAGGGTATACAAACTTCGGCACGGCCGAAGTTAGCTTCTTTGATATTTCTTTTTTTTTTTGGTGCAAAAATATCGAGGAATACAAAAAATGATAGTGGAAACTCAAGAGGCGATCGTACAACAACCAAGGCAGTATCGGTATCAAACCTTCATCATCCTCTTCCTCATCATTATCGTCATCGTCATCGTCATCATTGTTGTTATGATTCATTTGCTGATCATCATCGGCAACTACTTCTTTGGCCAATTCCACATCGTTGCCAGCGTTTCCATGATGATGATAGGCAAAATCAGCGCTCTCCAAGACATCGGGTAAACTGCAATTGCGCCTTATATTCCTGGCATAGGCACACAAATCAGCATCACTTGTGGACAATTGTTCATCATCCAGCTGCTGTTGCTCCTGTCCACTCTTGGCCAGCATATCAAAATTCATCGTTAGACTCTTGACATAACCCTTTTCCTTTGAGTTACAATTAAATGGACGTAAACGAGTCTCAGTGGCCATTCGTATCTGTTCCATTTTACGCTCCTCCATGGCTATCAATTTCTCAATTATATCAATTTTCTTTGCTATATTATGACACTGATGACTCGTGGAATGGCCATTACCACCGAATCTTTCCTTATTATTATCCATATTCTTACGATATTTCTCTCGCTCTTGTTGGATCTCATCGACCACAGCCTGCAATTGGGGTTTAGTGTACAATTTAAGGGATTGCATATGCTCCAGATTCTCCGGAGCATTTCCATTCTCCGCAAAATACATTTCAAAGCTACGTTCCCCATAATCACTTGAGGGTAAACTTCCAACTTCCAGTTTATCCTCTTCATTCACTAACTTAGCCTGTTCCCTTTTAGCCCTTGGCGTATATTTGATTTGGGAAACTGTATTGAAACGGACACTTATCATTGGACGGCCACGTTGACGCATGCTGGTTGCTCGACGGCTACTCTCACTGGTATCAAAACGGGAGACCTTCTTAAGACAGCTCTGAGTGGCCAGAGCTCCACTACTGACACTGCTCCTCATGGCTGGACGACGTTGCTGATATTCTCTTTGTTTTTCCCTCTCAAATTTCTGAAGATTATGTTCAAATTGTTGCACCACACTGGCGGTTCTTGACTGGCAGTGATTCTTCTGTCGCTGCGGCTGGGGCTGCGCCTGTTGCGGTTGCTGCTTCTGCTGCTCCAAACAGCTAAGAGTACTCATTAGATTTTGTGGTTTTGCCGGAACTGGTGGCTTGGGTTTAAGAGATTTACGCACAAAGAGATGTTCTCCTCCCCGGGGATGATTCTGTATGGGATTGGAATTACGTTGATGTCGCTGTTGAGCAAAATCAGTGCTCAGCGATTTATTAACTCCGGAATTGTATTGCTTATTCTTGGAACGTAGTGTCGGAATATGCTCCATGGGTTGAGGGGCAGGGGCTTGTGCTATTCTTGGATAGGTCTTGGAATTGGGTATGGGTTTCAATGGTTCCAGATTATAGCCAGTGACATCAAAGCTATCATATGTGGCTGCTGCCGCTTGCCTCATATAGTAATCAAAGCTTCCATATGAATTGGGACTATTGCCATAGGACTTGGATACGGGTCCATGTATAATAAAATTCCTTATGCCCGCATGTCGCTGCATAGCATGTGGTATGGGCCTCTGGTCTAGAAGGGCCTGCTCCAAGGGGGCACTCTTGCAATCGCTTTCATCGGATAGAACACTCTCCAAGCTATTGCAATAGCTGCCGCCATCGGACAGCAGGGATTCCTGACTCTGTTCATGTGGCAATTGGCCAGAGCTACTCAAAAAGAAACTGGCACTGGAATGACGTTGGGTCTCCAGAAATCTGGCTTCATCCATTCTCTGTTGATTGGCAGCATATTGTTCAGGTTGCAGTATATCCGATAGAGATACCTTACGTTCACATTGATAGATCTCTCTGTAGACATAATACTGGGTACGTCCTCGTGGCGGAGTAGCTGTCGGTGTTGATTCACCGGTCGATCCAAGCCCCCTTAGATTAGCTGGCATTGAACAGGATGAGGGAAAGGCGGCACTTGTTGGTATATCATCCATATCACCATATTTCTGTGTTATCTCATCGATCATCTTCTCGGTATCGGCATGAATCATGTCTAAGATTGTTCGTGCATCATCCGCATAGACCGAATGACGTTTGGGTTCGGCATTCACTCCCCCGGGACATCTGTCCGTTTCTGCCGACCATTCCACTTCCTCATGCACTGGCGACACTGGACAGGATTTGTAATGTTTCAGTATACTGGGAGTACGACGATTATTGCCTGCCGGATTCCGTTTTACACCCAGTCGGGGAGCAGTTTGAGCTCCCCGAGAATAGTTTGATCCACCGAATGGTACACCAGGTGGTGGATGTATCTGATGTACACCCACATGATGGGGATAGGGTGGATAATGTTGTTGCACTTGTCGCATTGTTTGAAAATTCTGTTGCAACTTTGATTTGGGTGCGGCACAATTGAAGAATTGTTGGGATGACGGACCATACACAGGAGGTAGAGATGGAGGTGGTGGAGTTGGTGGTTGCTGGTTGGTAGTGGTGGTTATGGTGGGGCTAATATACTGTGAACTTTCATGGGAAGCAACTTGATTGGGTTAGTAATAATACAAAATTTCGGGAATTCAAGTAATACAGATTTGGTTTACCACAATATTGAGCGCAAAGGACAGCAATAATTTAAAAGAGATAGATATATATATATGTAGATATAGATTTGTATATATTGATAGCAAACAACAGGAGAGATTCTCGATCAATCAAATTAGCCTACAGCATTTAAACAAAAATAAAAGATGTCTGCAAACCAAACTATAAAAAGGAAAATTCTAATTATAATATCTCACCTGGCTTTGTGTAACGTCCCGGACCCCCGACTGTTGTCCTCGAATTATCCAAATTTCCAGCCAAACTCAAGTCTGAGATGCTGCGACTACCACGCAAGGGTCTATGGCCAACCTGTAGAATCGATCGATCAAGGGAATTAGTTAATTGTTTTAAGTAATACACAAGATTCATATTAATGCATTAAACAAAGCTTTAATTCATATCTCTAAATGAGTTGCATATTAGTTGAAGAAGATTAAGCTTATGCCCCAAGAGCTTTCCCCGCCGCTTTTCAGCAGTTTTCCATTCAGTGTGGTGGTGGCATGAGGCAAGGGTTATCTTGTCAAGCAAGTTTTGTGTTTTGTTAGTGTATTGTTTTTGTCAGTTTTCGATTGTTAGGTTTATTTTTAGATTTCCATATGGTATCTTTTAGCAAGACGAAGAAAAACTTAGGAGTCTGAGAGATGAAATACATCAAGCATCGGTGGTTCAGTGGTAGAATGCTCGCCTGCCACGCGGGCGGCCCGGGTTCGATTCCCGGCCGATGCATAATTCAATTTTTTTTGATTTTAGTATTAAATATTTTTTCATAAATGAATGCTAAATACAAATTTTTTAGAAATATTTATAACTTATAAGTGTAAGGAAATATTTAATCCTATATTTTTCTTATACTACTTCAATTTTGCATAATAATTGTTTTATAATATTAACTATCGTTGCTTCTGTTCTTATAAATTTTCAATCAAGTTTCGTTGCAAATATATAGAGATTTATCTCCATAATTTCTTTTAAATTTAACTTATTTAAAATTAGATCTTTAATTAATTTCAAATCAATTCGATTTGCTTAAATAACTTTAATTACTTATATCAAGATTCTGATCTCCTTTCTTTTAGCACTTCTAATAATTGAATGATTATAATAGTTGATGAACTAAAAGTAAATTAAGTCTTTTATAGACAAATAATCAGTTATTTTGGATCAGTCAAAAATATTTAAAGGAAATCTATTAAAAGTATAGCCGAAGAAATAGTGTAAAACAACGTTCTAATAAGAAACCATGGTAATTGTTTAGTACTAAGACTAATCAGACCCTAAGAATACATTGTCATTCAATTATAAAATTAAAGGAAAGGAAAAGAATCTATACAAAGTTCGTAGGTATCACCTTTTTTGGGCCATAAATATTCGAATGGATGCCAATAGTTTATAACAGTTAATAAATAAGTTAAGTCAGCTCTGATATTTCGATGCCTATAAGATGACTTCTAATAATAATAATGTATAGAAATATATAATTTCGATATTTACACTGAGTATAATTTCCACATTTACATTGAAATTTCTAAAGAACTTTAAAAACTTTAACTATTTTTTATTGATTCGCTTAATCCAGGATAATTTTTTTCCAAAAAATTATTTTCATACTTTATATGATTGAGATACTTATAATGTTGAATAATATTTGTGAAAAAGTGTTTTTTTAAAAATGTTATATTTTAGTATTTTGGGAAATGAATAATGATAATGAAATTCATTTGAAATTTGTACATTTTGAAGCAGTCAGTAGCGGTATGAATTCCAACAAGGAATATATATATAAATGAAATATCAGTATATATCTATATTTAAAAGTTTTAATGTTTACAACTCATTTGTTAATGTTAGTCTGAAGCTGGTCATGTGGTTAAGTGATATCCACTTGATTTATGTTATATCAGTTTTTTTAAGCGTCAATCCAAAAAAGAAAATTCTTTATTGTCAACTCACTAGGCTCACCTCGGCTATGGCACTTAGTTTTGATGTGCCCTATTTATATAGGGGAAAGGATATTTGATTTTATATTTTTTTTATTTTTTTGGTTTTGGTTTGTTCGTTTTGTGTAGAGGGAAGTGGAGGGACAGACACCAAAATAAATGATGAAACACATACAAAAAAAGTAAAACACATAAGAAAGAAAGAAAGAAAAAAAAAATAAAAGTCAAAAATGGAAAAAAAGCAAAACGAAAAATACAAAATTAAACTTAACCATTGAGGCAAGGTCAGGGCAAGGCTATTCCACTATATATATATGTATATATGTATATTTTAAGTTGTATATATACTCACATTCTCCAGTTGCTGTTTGACCTTGTTGATGACCTGCAACAGTTCCTCCTTCTTGGTGCTGGTATATGACTTAGTTATGGTGGGCGGTGCTGCGACGCCTTTTCCATTCTCTGTATTGTGCTTGGCACTGATGCTACGACGACCTGCAGAGAATCGAGATGAGAAATTAGATGAATGACATGGTTATATACAAAATATACAAAATGGTAATGCGTTTGTTTCCTTACTACTTGTGCCACGCTCCAGTGCGGTTGTGCCGGGTCCCTCTGGCAGGGCAGCATGTAGAAAACTATTAGCAGTCTGTGGCAGATTCTCTGAGCTGCCACCCAGTGTGGATGCCAGTGAACGTTCAGCATTTTCGGCACTGGGTGTGGAGCCCTCATCCTCGGTATCGGATGTACCAGTTCCTGTGCCAGTGCTGGCTGTATGGGTGCTTCCATTACCACTGGCTGGGGGTAATTGCAGGCCAGATTTCTCGAACTTTTGTCGTCGCACAGATTTGCGCAATTCGTCCTCGTTCATGGCGGTCACTTTGAAATCACTGCGGATGGGGGGGGAAAACCATTAAATGGGATTGCAATTGGGTTGCAGTTTCATTACTTACGTTGGCGTACTTGGTGCCAGATTATTGTAGAACATTCCATGATCGGAACTTGTTCTCTCGCCATCGGATATATCCTCAACATCGCCATCATGATCATGGGTATGAGGTGTATCGAAGCGTAATCCTGGCTTACGTTTATCCGCCGTAGGCAGAGATAGACGCTGCTGCTGTACAGCATTCGTCATGGCACCATTACTGGATACGGCCGCTGTGGCCAATGTAGTCACCGTTCCATTGTTATTACTACCAATAAATTTGAGCTCTCGACGTGTTTCCATTCCCGAATCAATAGACGAATCTTCGCTCAGATATGTTTGATTGTACATTATGTCCTTGGATGAGGCGCTATTATAGTCCGAGGTTTGTACATTGACCGTACTATGTCCACCCACCGACGAGACTGTGCCCAATGGACTCTCCGAATTGGAGCGCAGATCATCGGCCTCCAATTGACTACTGCGTTGTGCCCATCGTCCACGAGCGCGTGGAGCAAACTGTTGACTGGGCGATGAGCTGAGATTGCCCATCGAGGAGGCAGCATGCATAGCAGGCACAGAAGATCCAACACTTGGTGTTGGTATGGACAAAGCGCCGCTATCAGATTCACCACCTGCAGCTGCCTTACGCATAGCCCATTGTGGCAATTGACCCACATCCGATAATCTATCAGAGACCACAAATTTAGGAGCCATTTGGTGTGATTCCAATTCACTATTTGGTGTCTCAACACCCTCGGGTGGCGATATAGCCGACAATGGACGTTGCAGTGGAGCATGACCGGAACGTAACCGCTGCTGGGACATTCTTGCCTGCATGGTTACGATCATATCGTGTGGCACTTGCCATATGAAGATGCAGCCATCACCACTGGCAGAAATTAGATGGCGACAATCGTTGGTAAATTTCAGACCCGTAACCAATTCACTATGTCCATACATTCTGGCCATGCATTCGCTGGAGTAATAGTCATAGACAGCCAGAGTCTTGTCCGTGCACGAGGTGGCCACATAGATGCCACTTGGATCTAAACTTAATTTGATTAGACTACCCTCATCGGAGTGGGAACCCTTAAAGGTTTTCGTTTGCTTGGCATTCTGTGTGCCATAGACGCGAACATTTCGATCTTGGCAGGCGGTAAGGATATGTTTGGCATTGGAATCGACTTCCATGTCGTAGAGCGTGGTTTTACCCGAGGTATTGGTGCCTCTCATGAATATGTTACCCTAAGAATGGAAATTAAATAATTTAATAATTTATATTAATTATACGTAATTTCATATAGAAATCCCTACCTGAAAACTTCTAAACATAATGGACTTGTCAGCTCCACAGCTAATCATCTGGAAATTTAATCCTGCACCGACAAATTTAATGGAAGTTATCGATGAGCTGTGATCGTCGAGAGTTTGCAGTAATAGATAATCCTGTGCCACATCGAATACATGAATCAAACGATCACGACTGGCACTGGCCAGAAGATTACGTTCAATCTTCTCATTGGAGTACTCCAGACAGAGCACCTCCGATTCATGGGCTTCAATGGTGGTCAATAGCTTCAGATTGACCAGACTATAGACACGTATATTGCCACAACGATCACCACTGGCCAAATGCTGCAATTCCGGACTAATCTTGATGCAGCGGACACCATTTCGACCATCATAGGTGGAATTGCCAGTCTTATCGAATAGAGATGAACCCTGATCCTTGATGAACTGCAACTCTTCATCGCTATAAATGATTTTAAGTAGATCCTTGGAGTAGATATTCTTCCTATAGATCTCGTTATTTGCACAACCATCTAGACCCCAGACGCGTATGGTATCATCCGAAGAGCAGGTGACAAAGCAATCCTCTGGCAATGTATGGGACAATTCACGATCCAAATTATATGGCACTGTCTCCACGCCCCAAATGCACGTGGAGTGATAGAGGAAGGAATGCGATTTACCCACACGCGATATATCACGTAGATCCCAAATATATAGCGAATGATCATTATACACGCAGCTCACCTGAATCAGGAAAAATGAATTTCTTTTAGTTAAGGGAATATTTCAAATGAAAGTTTTATAGGGATTTACCTTGGATCGCTGCTCATCAAAAACCATGGCAATGCAATCAGGAAATTTGGCCTGCTGTGGCACAGACATAATATGATTTATTTGTATACCCTGGGCAACATCGACACCAAGATAATGAGTCCTTGGCAATGTCGTAACATATTCCAATGTGGCCGCATTAAAAATGCGTATTATGGACTCGGCACAACCGACAAGTATAAAGCGTTCATTAACGCAAATGCAATTGGCGTTTGTGGTGCGACATTGCACCCATTTATCAAGCAAACGTCGTGAACTGAATTCAACAAGATGACCCTGTCTAGTGATGGCATATGTGCTTTCCGCGCAGATACCTTTACCGCAAGCAACGGCACAGAAATCATTATCGCGTAAATCACCCAAAATGGCGCTTCGTCCCATTAAAGGAATGGGATCCTTGTACTGCAAAAAGACCACAAAAATAAAAAATGTGATTAAAGAAACACACAGAGACAGCCATGGTCTTTCTTTCAATCAACTTACCTTTCGTCCGCCTTCCAAGTACCAATATTTAACATGACGATTGCCCACAGTGACAAAATAGCTGCCATCCTCGGCAAAACAAACGGCAGCCACTTTAGAGCTAATCTTATTCGAGGCCATTTTCAGATTGGCACGCCAATCGAACACATTGACAATCATGTCATGCTGCGAACCAACCGATACCAAATACTTGCCCGTGGGCGAGAAGGCCTACAAAAAAAAAAAAAGAAGGAAAGAGAGAAACGGTTTAACCATTGAATCATTGAATAAGTGAATGAGTGAATGAATACTTGAATGGAAATATCAAATCTATGCTCTTACCACACAGGTGACGGCATATTTGTGATCCACAAATTCGGCAACAACATTGCCACCACTGCAATGCTCTAAATTGCCATTGGGCGTTTCCAATTCCCAGACTTTAATGGCAGGATTGATGCCACACTCACCGGTGGCCACATAACGGCCGCATCGAGAGAAGGCAACGGATGTGAATGCTTTGCGGGAGGTATTGACCAGATAGGCTTGTGTTTGACGTTTCGCATTGAACAGTACCACTGTGCAGCTGCAACAAAATTAAGAAAATGGAGAAAAAACAAAGTTAAAGTTAACCAACACATTTAACTGGAACATTAAGCCAATGTCCTTGACCAAGACTTGTCAATGCCAGAGGGCAAGGGGAAGAAAGTTACCTCGTACATTGTATGTATACTTATTTTAAATGCACAAGGATGTTACACACACACACACACACACACAACGCAGACACATGCATCTCATTGAGGGCGTCACAAGAAAAGGTCGGTTCCATTTAACATTCTCCCTTCTCTCGCTTTACCTCTTTCGCTCTCTCTCTCTCTTTTACCCTCTCTGTCTTTATTTCACTCTGACTGCCTTTGACCTCATGCCCTGTCGCCTCTGCTAGTTGTTCGTTTTAAGCTCATTCCCTTTTTCCCTTCCTTCCGGAAACTGACTGCTCTTTGGGTTGCCAATTCTATGGCAGTTAGTCGAGCTTCACGTATTATGGTTGTCCCCATTAATGGTTGCCGTTGCCTTACAGTTTTCTGCCTGAATTCCCTTACATAATTAGATCTTGGATATAATATGCTCTTTCAGTTTGACATTGCACTTTAATAATGTTTATTATACAGCCCAAGAGCAAATCGTAATCTTTGTTTATTAAATATGTATTACTAAATGGTTATAATTGGATGAATTAGTTTATATATTATATATAGTGGAAAGTACAACGAATCATTCAAATAAAAGAGTTTCTAAATTTGAAATTGAATTTGAATAGAAATTCAATTGTCATGTATGGGATCTAGTGGAGTCAAGACACCGACTAGGATTTGAGTATAATTGTAATACTATCGCTTTTTAAGGTATATTCAATTTCATTATCCTATCCATATCAAATATTACCACCAATAAAAAAATATCTACTAATGATTTAAGGGATAAAGAAGATCCTTAGGAATATAGTGTCAGATTAACCTTGGCAACTCTTTTCTCATAGCTATAAGGACTAAGCCGCTTTAAGACAAAAGAGTTGACAAAATGTGCTACACAATTAATCAATCTTTTGGATCATCAGTAGATATAGACAGAATTCTATATATGTATTTCAATTTTATTGGACGGTTTTGATTAATCTGTTTGATGGATCAAAACTTATGAATTAATAATCAATATTAATTCTAGCTAAATTATATTGAATTTTTCTACAATTATTACTGGAGAATACTTAACACAGATTTTAGACTCTTACTAAAACTTCAAAGATAAGCTTGAACTAATCGAACATAAAATACATTTGTGTAAAAATGGACATGACTCAGCTTAATTTATAAATTTTTTATAGCAAAGAAGGTTCTCTTTTCACATATTAATTATTGATTTTAATGTCGATGTTTTGCCTACAAAAAAACTTATCTATAAAAAAATGTGGCCAAATGTTATCATTATTAATAAAATCAGTTAATAGATTTCATCTATTAAGCAGCATTCAAATTCCATTAGCCTTAATAATTTTACATTCAATTACTGTTCGTTATTACGTATACGTCATGTAGTTCCCACACTGAAAGTTATGTAGGAAAATATGAGTAAAAAAATATCAAAGAAGCTAACTTCGGCCGTGCCGAAGTTTGTATACTCCTTGCAGATTAATTGATTACTTTCTCCGTCATATCGGATTCAATATATTTTAAAAATTGGAAATATAAAATTTAAAAAAAATTTGAACCAAGAAAAGAATCAGTAACAAAAATTTCGAGTTTGCCAACGGCCGGAGTTGAGCCTCCGCTCCCATCACTCCCAGAAACGATCTCTACCTATTGCGCTACCAAACTTTAAATTCGGGGCCACGCTATTTCGGTATACATTGCAAGCGTCCAGCTTCTCGCTCTCTAAAGTTTCTGACGAATTCTAGAAAACAACAACACAATACAAATAGTTTTCCGTCTCTTTCTGTTTCGCACTCAGCTTGTAGTTTTTTCAAGCACGTGTTCGCATATATGTATGTATGTATGTTTGTATGTTTCCATGTATGTTGTTTGTGTACGCATATATAAAAGCAAATATAAACGTATTTAATTGGCTGCATATGCAAACATACTGATGCTGATGGGGGTTGATTCATTGATTTTATTGATTTATGTCGGTGTTTATTATCCGATCTGATTCAAACTTACTGATATGATGTAAAAGTATAATTCTCATCTGCTCACCAAATTTGGTTGAGATATCTTAAAAAACAAAAAGTTTTTCTCACAAAACATACTTTTTTCTGATGGGGGTTAATTATTGATTTTATTGATTTATGTCGGTGTTTATTATCCGATCTGAATCAAACTTGCTGGTAAGGTGTAAAAGTAGAATTGTCATCTATGTGCCAAATTTGGTTGAGATATCTTAAAAAACAAAAAAGTTTTTCTCACAAGAACTGTTTTGAACAACTCACATTTTGACCGAGGTACCTCTGATCTTTCCTATTTTTCTATAACTTATAGTTGTCCGATTCTACCAACTCTTAAACTTGTGTCAGATAAATCATCAATGAAGAGAATGATATGACTTTTATTCATGTAGCTCAAAATTTAAGTTCGATTCCTTGCGAAGAAACAGACAGACGGACAGACGGACAGACGGACAGACGGACAGACGGACAGACGGACAGACGGACAGACGGACAGACGGACATGGTCATATCGACTCGGCTTTCGATGCTGATCAAGAATATATATACTTTATGGGGTCGGAAACGATTATTTCTATGCGTTACAAACATCTGACCAATTTTATTATACCCTCTGCAAGGGTATAATAAAACTCAGTGACATATGCAAATCCTCAACTCTGTGAAATTGCAATTGCATTGACATTAAATGTGTAACCAGCTGACGGTTATGTCTGTCAAGAGTCACCACCACCAACCACCCACCACCCACCAAGCCTACCTATCCCCTATATTCTACACCTCTGTTGGCCCATCAGGCATCTGGGCCTGCCATTTGAGGCAATTTGTTAGCTGAGGCAAAACGTCTGTAACAAATTTGTTGCACCAACAAAGTTATGTATAGAAGCATGCAGTCGTGTCATATGATGCAATAACACAGCAGAAGCAGCAGCAGCAGGAGGAGAAGCCACTGATGGCTATGCATGCTTCAAGGGAGATTCAATCAAAAAATCATTTTGTCAACTTTAATATCTACAATGCATTTATGTGTATAGTTTCTTTTTTTCTATTTTGCGGAAATCTGCTCAGAGCTAATGTAGATATACGATGATGAGGGTTTTTGAGTTTTTCCTCTTAAAGCGTTTTTCCATAAATAATAATTTCAATGCTTACCCTGCCGGATAGGCCAAAAGGCCACTGATTGGTGATACATCCAATGCTGCATTACTGCACACAGTCAGACCCAAAACCTTTTTGAGTTTTATCTGCAATGAAAATAAAAGAAAACATTTTCAAATCATTAGCTATTACATCACTATCACTTTTTGTTTTTTTTTTGGGCAAGGTCGGCTTATAAAACAATTGCGCAACACAACAAATAAACAAGATAAAAAATATATAAAAAAAAGTTTTAAAAAACGCCAAAAAAAAAATTAGATATTAGACATTAGTGTTAAATGTTTACGCACACAATTCGCACACTTGTGTGGTATTTATTTGCCTATAAGCCAAGCCAAGCCAAGACAAACCAAGCCTTATCTGTGTTAACTACATACAACATTGTTGTTAACACCATATTTCAATATATGCTAGTTTTGCATAAACATACACTGAGAAAAATAAATGTGATAAAATATCAGAACATGGTTAGATATGTTTTATGGCTAATTTTATACGATTCAGAAAACTGAGATATTAATTTATTACTATATTCGGCATTAGTTTGCCAAAGAATAGTGTTGTAAATGATCAAAAATTATTAAGCAGCGTTTTTGAGTGTTGAAAAATAAGAATTCAGTTCTTTTAGCCATTCTTAAATTTTTGCTTTTCTAACTAAGAACTTATAAATTGACAAAATGAAATGAACTAAACTGGGTCATTAAATATATCTGGTTTAAAAATAACATCAATTAAAAACTATTAACAATTTTAAAGTAAAAGTCAAGTGGCATTAATATTATTATATAAATATAATAATTCTGATTTCTCTTTACATATAGTACTTTTACGTTCTCTTGCTTCTAATTTACTTTCTCTTAGTTTCACTTCTCTTCATTTATAAATAATAAATCAAGTTAATTTTACTTAAATACTATATATGTGAAGTCAATTGTCAATAGAATATAAATATATGAGTAGTAGTATAATAATAACCAGTTTTAATTTTGATTCTGGTTATATTTTTAATATTTTTATTGCCCATAAAATATAATTTTTGATATCAATACGAAGGTCATACATATTATTGATATTTACTTTAAGATCAGTTTCAGTTTGTTAAGCATCAAATTACGTAAAATATTCATTCAAATATTCATTTTGTTGCCTAGTTCTTAGCCATGACTTCATTCATAGCGTTTGGTTACGCCTCATTAGAGACTCACCTTGATCTTGTGTGTTATACTTAAAACAACGAACAACAACAACAACAACAAAAAGAGAAAAAAATACAACAATTACGGGGCAATATTAATAACAATAATACTACATTAAAGAAAAACAAAATAAAACAAAAAACAGGTTGCCACACAAACACTCACTCAAAACAAAGCAACACATCATATCCACAAAGAAAGGAAGTGTTAGTCAAGTGCTTTTTATCTACTGCCGCATTCAAGTCTCCAGTCTGATGGAGGCACAGTTCAATTTTAATTGACTTGCACTTGCAAAGATATAGATATAGAGGTATGTATATTTTATAAATTCTTTCCCCATATATATAAAATATATAGGTATTTGTATAATGACTTTAGCCAAATTGTGTGGGCGAGGCAACAGAATCAAAAATGATGCTTTTTAGCTATAAGTTTTCTGCGTCGCAAATACAACTAAGCTGAGATCATCTCGAGAGAATTGACTAAGGAGACTCTTTACACTTAAATTTTTACTATGAGAATTATTTGATCGGCTTGTTTCAATTTTGCCACCAACGCGAAAAAACACATAAATATAAATAAACATGCATATATGTATATATATATACATATGTATATACATATGTAGCATTGTTTATATAGTATTTATATTTATGTGTGTTTTTTTTTTAATGCAAAGGTCGCTATATGAAACCGGTTTCAATTCTATAGCTGACTTATCTGGCAGCTACTATTCGCTGAATTTTTAATGCCACAAATATGCCGTGAAATTGTAAACAAATTTTAGTTTTTTTTTTAGATTTAAGCGTGGCTAGAAAATTGCCAAAGTTAAAGCCAGCAAATTTGAATAATCATGCATACAATCATGATTGAACTAAGTGGTATAAAAATTTGCACAGTGTTCGACGGGTCGTATGCGCAATGCAGTTCGTGAGATGCAAAAACGTCGAATTTCATTTCTGTTTGCAAATAATTAATAATTAGGCATTAATTGTTAATTGATTTGTCAGCATGAAAAAACGTGTCTGTAACATTTTTTTTGTTTTAATAGAAAATTGAATTGTGATGTATTACGAATATAAGAGTTGAAATTCTTTATTGAGGGATATCCCCTTAACATTTTCTGATCATAATCATGGTGATTCCCATAAGACAAAGTGGAGAATTGTTAAAGTTGTGAATGTATATATATATATGTAATATAATGTAATGTATATAAATATATGTAATGTATATATGTAAAAGAAAAGAATCATTTGTCTATCTACTGCTTAATAAATTTTAATTAGAGTCAAAAGATGAGCAGGTGATCCTGAGATATTAGTTTAGCAATTAATTTTCTTCTTACTTCTTTTATATATGTATATTTGAAGTAAAAGAAAGAGTATTCCAAAATGTAAGACCTTATATATTATATCAAAACGGGTAAGCCTATTGTTTATATTAATAATTCATTAATTAGTTTGTTCTAGCCAACAGTTTTATATAATGTTTACAGTAATTAAATGATTAGTTCTCGAATACTATTAATTGCCATGAATTTTTCAATCATTTATTGGTTTGTTGATTAAGTTATTCCTAAGTGGCCAGTGATGGATCTTTGATCGTCTTAATTTGTGTGCTTAAGCCCCGATTAATTTTAGCAACAATATTTCTTTTTTTTTTTAATTTTAAGAAAGATTCCTTTCTCTCCAACTTTGGAAATTCAATCCCAAGTCACACACAATTTACTGTCACACTGATTAACATTCTTAGGCTAAATAATAGCTGCTGTCAGCCTGCGGAATTCTAGTCAAACTCTAAATAGGGCTTTAAAAAATAGACAAAAAAAAGAGGAGATTCCTCTGGTTGATGATATCAATCCATTTCAATTTGTTTTACACATTTGCCTTCCGTTTTTTTTTTTTGTCGTCTTTCTTCTTTATTTTCTATTGTCTCATTTTACTGTCAACAAACGGAAGTCGACACACGTCATTCATCAAAGCCACATTTGGATTTACCGAAAAAAAAAAAAAAAAAAAAAATAAACCAAAAAAAAAAAAACAACACAACACAAAAGTTTCAGTTTTCTGTTGCTGTTTTCAAAATACAAATTTGGTTGAGTAGCGAAATTGATTTTCTGCGCATTTTGTTGAGGCGAATAAGGTAAAGTAACTTCAGGTTGTCTCCCCATGACAGATGCGGCAGTTAAACAATAATAAATTATTATTTAATTTGTATTATGACAAACGAGAACACTTCTCAAAAACAAGACAGGGCGTACTCGTACTTGATAGCGCGTCTTGACCATGACCAAAAACACAGACTGAGACAAAAAAAAAAAATTGCACAAACAACAACAACAACTTGGCAACAAAACTTCTTACCATAAGCAAATCAATTTATGTCTAGTATCTCGCTGGATCATTGCCAGTTTATTGTTAATGAAATGCATATAATGATGATCATGTGTATGCGAGTGTATTTTTGCATAATAATGATGTTGTTGGCCATTTGCTGCTTCTTGGCTAAGTTCAATGCACGCAATTGGTCAATGTTCAAATAGTAAAACTACAAAATGAAATACAAATGGATGCCAAAATGCATTGGCTTATCTTTACTCGACACCTACATAAAACATTTCTAAAGGCAGGCAAATAAATGATAATCTGATCTAACATATGGGTACTCTTATGCAATGATCATTAAGTTAGACAATAAACATCCACTCGTATACAGGGTGCGGTCATTTAGGAATTAAACTATTAATGAATATTCATACATACAATATATTCAA
>JAECWJ010000469.1:0-29021 GCA_018150375.1 Drosophila sturtevanti | reverse complement strand
AAAGCAAGAAAATGTTGTTCAATGTGATTAAGTTCAAGGTTATTCGAGTACGTTCACTTCGTCTGGTTTAGAACTAAACAAGGTCAGCTATGAGAAAATTGAATTTAAAGGGCTCATTCATACAGGAGCAGATCTCTGCTCAATTTCTCTATAATGGTGACATCGACAAAATTAAGGCAGTAGTTGAATTTCATGTAGTTTCCGATGAGGACATGGGGTTTGACGCTATTTTGGGAAGAACGTTTCTTGGCAGTGTTCTCATGAAGGTAAAAAAAATGGCACTCAGTTTCTGATTTGCAAGGCGCAAAAGTTAGTAAGAGAAAATATGAAATCTGTTGAGGATTGAATGAAACAATTTCAAGATGTCTGCACAGTTTTTGAAGGAAAGAAAGAAGTTGGTTTAGCACTTTCCCATTTAAGTCAGAAACAGGCAAAAGAGGTCGAAATGACCTCAGGTATATAAGTCAAAACAGAATCATGATGGGAAGATCGAAATAAAAAATTATTTTGAAAGATGATATTCCGGTATATCAACACCTAAGACGGTTGGCCTAGTGTGACCAGGAGCTCGTAGATAATCAGATACAGGAATGGCTTAAGTAATTATTCGGGATAGTACTTCGGTGTATACATCACCTATAGTATTGATAGCAAAGTCAAATGGAGCTAAAAGATTGTGCTGCGATTATCGAAAGTTGAATGAAAAGGTAATTCGCGACAATTTTCCGAAAATATTGATGGACAGTGTTATTGACCAATTACAATAAGGGAAAGTTTTTACTACACTGGACTTAAAAAATGGATATTTCCATGTGCCAGTAAAAGAAAGTTCACAAAAGTTCACTGCGTTTGTTCGCAAGTTCGCAAAAGTTCACTGCGTTTGTTACACGTTTGGTATCACAAACTCTCTAGCTGTCTTTACGAGATTCATGATGGCAGCGATGCAAGAGCGGTATCATTTGAACAAAGATACTGAGGATAATCGCTATCATCCTAATCAGTTCATGAGTCGCAAAAGGAAGGCATGTGAACAGAATTATCATTCACACGAGCTAGAAGTTTTAGCCATAATTGAGGCTCTAAAGTTGCAGACTGTAACGCCTTTACTATGACCATGAAATTCCCTTGAGAGTAGCACGGTTGGCCATGTTCTGCAGGATTTTCGGGGTTATTCAATAACAAATTATTGGTCGAAAAATCGTCCTTTTTTCCCAAATTGAAAGGGAAAGTAACACGATTAGTAGAGAGTTGCGTGCAGAGTACTATAAGAAATGAGAAATTGGGGAAAAAGAAGGATATCTGACAGTGATTGATAAGGGAGATCAGCGTCTAGTTACATATTATATTGACCATGTAGGTACGATGGACCTTACTAAGAAGATGTACAATCAGTTGTTAGTAGTTGTCGATGGTTTTAGTAAGTTCGTGTGGTTATCTCCTACTCGAAGTACCGGGGCAGAAGAAGTCGAAAGTCATCTGGAAAAACAAGCGACTATATTCGTTAACACAGTGCGAGTAGTGACCGATAACGGGAACGGGAACGGCGTTTACATCACATTCGTTTGAACAATATTATAAGGACAATAACATACAACATTGATTAATTTCAACTGGTGTTCCGCGTGGAAACGGCCAGGTTGAAAGGATGCACAAGATCATTGTTCCCATGTTAACGAAATTAAGTTTGGAAAGTCCAGCAACTTCGTATAAGCATGTAGCAAAGGTCCTACAAATGATAAACAGCACTGAGCCAAGAAACACAAAAATCACTTCGTTTAAGATACTGACCGGTTTGGATATGAGAGTTCCTGAAGATGCAGAGCTAAGAGAGCGAATATTAGAATCCATGGTTGACGAGTTAAATGAGTAACGAAAGGAAATCCGAGATAGGGCAATTGAAAACATTAAGGACCTAAAGGAGGGAAATAGAAAGTCCTATGATGCTAACCGGAAGATCGAAAGGAAATATAGAGTTAACGATTTAGTAGAGATAAAGCGGACACAGTATGGGGTAGTTCTTAAGATGAAAGGAAAATACTTGGGGCCGTACAACGTATTAGCGATGCTGAAACATGGAAGATATGAGGTTGAAAAGATGGGAGATAGGGAAAGGCCACGTAAAACATCCACTGTGGCCGAGTTCATGAATTCTTGGGAACTTTCATTCGAGTCGAATGAAACGTCAGGGGGGCCGAATGTAGGAACCACCGATGGACATAAAGAGAACCAGAAGCGGTCATCGTTTCTGTAGCCAGTATGTAGTGCTAAAGCCGCCTCATATAATGAAAATGATTTGAATCTTAACTTTGTACGAAAAAAGCAAACGGACGTTTAGAACCAGAACTGCGGTTAACTTATTTTAAAAAAATTTTGTTTTGGCCAACTTATTAACTTGTATCACTAACATCATTGCCAATAAAGAAACCAGTATAATAAGAATACTACAAATTAGGGGCTCGTCCGGGATTTTGTTTTTCGCGCGAATCCCAACGGGTGAACTAGGTGCCCACACCTCCCGCCCAACCGAGGGGCGCATACCGCATAACGTACGGCTCGAGACGCAGGAACAAGATCACAATAAAACAAGAACAAGACTGAGGGAAGATCGTTTATGAATAATGTCAAAAGCAAAGGTCCCAGCTGACTTCCCTGAGGCACTCCTGAAGTCACATGGATGGACCTAGAATATGAAGACTTGAAAAGAACCTTTTGAGTTCTTTTTGTTAGATATTCTCGAATCCAACAAAGTAAAGGGCTTGGAAAGCCAATATTACTTAACTTAAGAAGTAGTAGCGCATGATTAACAGTATCAAAAGCCTTACTGAAATCAGTGTAAATGACATCAGTTTGCCTTGCATTCTTAAATCCTTCGGTCGTCAAAGATGAAAATTCTAATAGGTTAGTGGTTGTAGATCTATGTTTCACAAACGCATGCTGAGTTAGAAAAATGTTGCAATTGAGAAGTAATTATCTTTTCAAAGGCTTTAGGAATAGCGGACAATTTAGAGATACCCCTATAATTCGTTGCATCGGATTTCCTACCATTCTTATAAAGAGGAATGATATAGGATTTCTTCCAAATAGATGGAAAAGTTGAAGAGTTAACGGACAATACAAAAAGTTTTAAAATTGGCTTACATAGGGCCCCTGCGCAAAATCTGAGTACACAGCCTGGTATCCCATCGGGGCCAGGAGAGTACACTGGTTTTACTAAATTAAGCAAGTAGCGAACTTTCATCAATCAAAGGATTATAGTTACAATTAGACTTTTTCAACTGGTAAGGATACGAAAGATTCGCTCGATATTCCGTGGAGGAATAAGTTGTTTTAAAAAAATCAGCAAACAAATCAGCAATTTCTTGATCAGTGTTCGGTGTATTATTTTCAGAAGAAATTCGGGATGGAAGGACGGACGTCTTACGTTTAGAATTGGCAAAGTTATAGAATAATTTCGGATTTTGTGAGAACTCAAATTTGCAACGCTGAAGTTAGTTCTTATAACATTGCGTGTTAAAGCTCATAAAATCCGAGCGTGCGACTATATAACGAGCGAAATCAGAGGGACGACATGATTTTTATAATATCTCGATTTCACGTTCTTTAAGTTAGATAACTCACAAGAAAACCAGGGGGTCGATGAGACATCCTGCATGGGACACAAACCCTAAGAAGCGAATCGAGAGTATTGTAAAAAATAGAAATAGCTAGATCCACGCCTGAACATTTGTATAAAGGGGACTAATCTGTTGAAAGAATAAGCTGATTCAATTTAAGAAAGTTGGCTTTATGAAAGTTACGTGATCGAAAAGGTAGATCAATAGTCAATTCTAAAGTGGGGTGAAATTTATCTTCCGGGAGGACTAGAGGGTCAGTTCTAGAAACAGCGCAGTTGGAAGAACCAATCACAAATATCAGATCCAAAGATCTTCCATTCTTATTACGGACAGAGTTTATCTGGGCCAAGGATAATTCAAAAAGGCCATCAATAATAGAATGTGACGTAGAAGAAAGCAACGAAGCAGATTCATCTGAAGGTGACCATTGAATTTCAGGCAAATTAAAATCACCAAGAGCAATTAAGATGTCACTATCTGATAGCAAAGAAGAAACATATTGAATTGACTCTAGATGTTTGTTATATACTGACATGTCGGATTGTGGCGGAATGTAGGAACATGTTACGTAGGCGGAAAAGGACTTGAGTCTAACCTTAACTCCAACAAACTCGATTTCCTGAAATTCAGGAGAATGAATAATGTCAGAGGGTAAGGTAGAGTCAACTGCTATCAAAACTCCTCCACCTACGCGATTGGTCCGATCACGCCTAAAAATTGAAAATTTTGAAGAAAGAACAGATGCATCGCTAATATCAGGCTTTAACCATGTCTCTGTAAAAGCTGAAATATTAAAATCAAATACTAAACTATCTACATATAGTCTAGGAAGCTTAGATTTAAGTCCTCTTACATTCTGATAGGCCAGACAAAGGGACGAGATTAGTTTTTTGAACCACCAGCAGATGCTGATGGTCCGGCAGAAGCTGAAGAGGCGGGGATAGAAAGCCTAACCGGATCTCGAGTTTTCTTTTTGGCCGTGTACTCTTTAACTAAAATGTGATCCGGCCAAAAACTGTTACTGCAAATACAGTCAAACAGTTCGACCGGGACACTAATTAAATTAAAATTTCGATATGGAACTCTTGTCTTAGAAAGCTAAGACTCATCCACAATTTAAATTTTTGAAACAAAAGTTTTCTTCGAAATTTTGTTGGCTTGAACAATTTATAACCTAAATTAATCGAAAGCTATTAGACGTCTGACAGGATCCCTATTGGCGAATATTCCCTATGTTGGATATACCAAGCCATATCGGAAACTAAAGCTTTATGCTGTTTCTTCGGAGGAACACCGCTCATCTTTACGATCGCCTTGCGGAACGGGAGTGGTAAACGAAATAAGCTGCTGTGGGCTTGGTTGTAGCAATGGAGAAGGTGGTGCTCTGGCCGAGTTCAAATTGGGGACAGGCAGATGCATGGAAGGATTCAGCGCACTGGTTTTTTTACGCTTCGGAGACTCATTCAACATTTTATAATTGTTGAATTCTGCTTCCATAGCGTTAAACTCATCATAGAGCTTACGAAAACCAGTGGACAGTTTTTTGAATCCATCCCTGGTCTGCCTCATGAAAACCCTCATTTCAATTTCGACTTCTCGGCATGAGTCACAGCCCCATTTAAGCTCCCCTACGTGCTCCAAACTATCCCTTACCTTGGCTGTGTAGCCCGCACATTTAACATGCATGACATTATCACACAGCCAACATGAGAGAAATACGGTATGGGGTGCAGGGGGGTTCAAACATTTGTTGCTTGAGCAGACAGACATTTTATAAAATTTAGTATTAATAAAAAAATAAAAATGTAAATTGGTAAAGAATAAAATAAAAGGCCAAAGAAAAAACTCACTCAGTAGTTGAATTCGATTCTTGGGTCAAACTTGCAGAGAAAATAGAAAGAAACTAAGAGAAAACACACACACGTATCACGCGAGATAGAAAATAGAGCAGAGCGCGATCAAAAGACAAAAGGTAAAGAGCGGGAGAGCCACAAACACTGCACATGCAATATCAATGCGTGGGCGAGAACGCGAAAGCAACTTGCAATATAAAAAAAACGCAACAACAATGATATAAAATCTTTGTTGTTGTGCGAAAGAATAATTTTAATATATTGTTTTGTTTTTGCGTTTGTAAGTAACAAAATAGGAACAAAAGCGATGAAAACAGAGTAAAGGAAAACAGAGAAAGTACACCAAATTTTACAACAAGAATTTAAATCAATCGCGATTGGTATTGGCGAAAACAGTAGATGTTAGCAAGAGCTCAAGAAAACACGTCTATCCACGGGGAAGTGAAGTCGATCTGGGATGACAGATTAAAAGTGATACATTTAATATTGGCTGTTATTGAATTTCGCAAATTCGACGAAACTTGTGAAATTCTGAGAAGGAGTGAGACAGCAAGTGACGCTGCCGTTCAAGTGCGAGGGTTCTGGAATTTTCGCAGCACATTACACAACAATCGTGAGAAGTGAGGCCGAAGAAGGTACCATTGGAATACACCAGCAATCAAAATGCAAAGCCGGAACGGGTCGAAGTGCACAATAGAGAGCGCTGGAGAAGAGTAAGGTGCTAGAGAGGATTGTGGCAACAACGACTCCGTTTGCAAAATTGATACAATGTTGAAAAATCGATTTAAGGCGGCCCCAAAGGAGGCTGTTTAAATGGCTGGAGAAGTGTACAGTAGTTTATCAGTGTTGGTGGCAACAACATACAACACACATACACCTGCGAAATATTCAGTCATAGTAATCGACATGGAAATTGCAGAGATTCGGGCTCTAAACGTGGAAACTTAGCTAGACCCGAGAGATCATGGCTTACTTTGAAAGACGAAGAGGATAGTGTCATCAGCACCAACAGAAGAAAGGCGAAACACTAAATGAATATTTATACGCATTAATGGAAATTGTTTAGCCGGTAAACGTAGATGAGGACAGCCTGATAGAGTACTTCGTTAAAGGTATTCCGGATACATAAACTAACAAAATGATGTTATTCCAGGCTCGCATGATTTCAGAGTTAAAGTTTCAAATTGAAGACTATAAGAAGTGACGCAATTCATATAAAGCAACAAACAGATTTGAATGTAGGGCATATGGTTCAGTTGAAGCACAGGCGGAACAGGCGCAAGCGCGAAAATGTTTCGGTTGCGGAGATTCATCTCATTTGAGAAAGGACTGTCCTAAGTTTGATAGAAATTGTTTCAAATATGGGCAGCTAGGTCATCGTGCAGCTCAATGTAATATCGAAACACAGATTGAATGAGAGAAGCAAGAAAATGTTGTTCAACGTAATTAAGTTGAAGATCATTCGAGTACGTTCACTCTGTCTGGATTAGAACTAAAGAAAGTCAGCTATGAGAACATTGAATTTGAAGGGCTCATTCATACAGTATCAGATCTATACTTAATTCGTCGAAGTGTTTTTCGGAAGCTAGGAGTTAATCAATTGTGATGCGAAATTTTTAACGTTTGGTAGTTTCTCTATAATGGTGATCATTGACAAAGTTAAGGCAGAAGTTGAATTTCATGTAGTTTCCGATGAGGACATGGGGTTTGACGCCATGTCGGGAAGAACGAATCTTGGCAGTGTTGACATGAAGGTAAAAAAAAATGGCACTCAGTTTCTAAAAAAGGAAGAAAATATTAAATCTGTTAAGGATTGGATAAAACAATTTCAAGATGTCTGCACAGTTTTTGAAGGAAAGAAGGAAGTCGGTTTAGCACTGTCCCATTTAAGTCAGAAACAGGCAAAAGAGGTCGAAATGATAGTTCAGGGATATAAGGGAATCGTGATGCTAAGATCGAAATAAAAAATTATTTTGAAAGATGATATTCCGGTATACCAACTCCTAAGACAGTTGGCCTACTGTGACCAGGAGATCGTAGATAACCAGATACAGGAATGGCTTAAGTAAGTAATTATTCGGGATAGTACATCGGTGTATACATCACCTATAGTATTGGTAGCAAAGTCAAATGGAGCTAAAAGATTGTGCTGCGATTATCGAAAGTTGAATAAAAAGATAACTCGCGACAATTTTCCGAAAATATTGATGGACAGTGTTATTGACCAATTACCAGGAGGGAAATTTTTACTACTCTGGACTTAAAAAATGGATATTTCCATGTACCAGTAGAAGCAAGTTCACAAAAGTTCCCTGCGTTTGTTACCCAGAAAGGTCAGTATGAAAAAAAAGGTTCAATTTATAAACGTTATAATACAGCTACTCGAGGTACGCCAACCTTCCCGTTGATAAGCTGAAGCAATTTAGCGAGCGGCCACTTGAGTGGCAACAAGTTTTCGTCCTTCACCAGAACCACATCTCCGACCTGGACGCTGGGCTTTGGAGTCCGCCACTTCGCTCTTTGCTGCAACAATGTCAGATACTCATTTTGCCGACGCTCCCAGAAGATGTGCTGGTATTATGTGACTTACTGCCACCCATTCAGCCTATCCTTGTTAAGCTGAGTGAGATCAGGTTCGATGAACGTACGAAATGGAGCACAGTTCAGTCGTTAATAGATCGAGATCTGTCGGATTCTCTGAAAGTGTAAAAAGTGGGCGCGAGTTGATTACTGCTGATATCAAGCAAATAAGCATGCGTAGTTCATCGAAAAGAAGTAGAGCTGATCCGCAAGATCTATAAAAATGGAATTTTGCCATTTTAACGGCCGCCTCCCACTAACCACCGAAATGCGGTGATCGCGGAGGAATGAATCGCCAATCAATAGTTTCAGCCAAACAAAATTGAAGCACAGATTCCTGGTAAAGATTGCTGAAAAACATCTGCTTTAACTCAATGAGCTCATTCTTTGCCCCAACGAAGTTAGTAGCGTTGTCAGAGCAAATTTGCGATGGTCTGCTCCTTATGGAGATGAACCTCTACAAAGCATTCAAGAAGGCGGCCGTTGACAAATCCTTCATAAATTTCAAATGTACAGCTTTGATAGCGAAGCAGATAAAAATGCAGATGTAGCATTTGATTGGAGGCCTGCTCCCAATCTCAGATTTGTAAAAAAAGGGGCCACAGTAATCCACTCCTGTAACGTCAAACACAATGCACAATGCTCGCTCCTTTGGCAAGTCAGCCATGACGTCCTCAAGTAGATGGGGCTTTATACTGAAACATCGAATGCATTTGTTGACGACCCTTGAGACCGTTTTCATGCTTCCTATTGGCCAGTACTGGAAACGGATTGCAGCCTGTAGTCCTCGAGGTCCGACGTGCATGTTTCGCATATGAAATGCATTGATAATTGCATTAGTTAGGGAGTGTTGCTTGGGTAAGATCATAGGGTGACGAGAATCAAAGTCTAAGGTCGAATTTTCAAGGCGACCTCCTACGCGCAATAGACCAGATTCGTCCAAAAATGGGAAAAGTGAAGCAATAGAACTCGATGGTTTAACTATTTGCGATGACAATAATGACTTTATGTCATCCCAAAGCACTGCTCTCTGAACGCTGCGGATCATGATGCAAGTGCCATGATGAATATCAGCAACCGTTAATCTACTGCACTTGATGCGATGAAAAAAATTGTATACATATCCGATGCATCTTGAAGAAAAAATTTGCAAACTTGCACGTGTCGACGAGGTCTGATTCAGGAGACCTTGTAACCAGCACTCTCTTGCGAAGGTTATGTAATGGAATGCTTCATGTTGGCGCTGCAGGCCATGCTCTTGCACTATCGAGCAAAAAAGCTGGTCCATGAGCCCACATTGTAGATGCTTGCAATTCGCACGGCGATGCTACCATCGACAGGAGATCTGCTGGGTTGAGATTAGTAGGAACATTTTCTTTTTTTAATCCCAACGGATGCAATAATTGCCACTCCTCTCGAACAACCGACCGAGGGGCGCAAGCCGCATAACGGACGGCACGAGTCGCGGGGAACACAAACGTACAGACAAGTAAACGAAAACTATAGCTAATTACGAGCTATATAGGAAAGAATAGACGCTTTTAGACTGGGAAGAGAGATCTCAGAACTGATCAGTCGGTAAAGGCGAATGTAGTCAGAACAAAGAACTCGAAAGGGTTCATGCAAAGAAAAGTTAGTAGTACAGCGTTTAAGGAATAAAAGAAGATGGTTTCTAGTAGGCCTGAAAGGAACAGAGAATTCTACTTTGGTCAATAGATCAGGCGAGTCTACATCACCATGTAGGAGCTTGTGCATAAAAACTACACCAAGCATTATTCTACGGTTAGTAAGGGAGGGGAAGTTAATCAAAGGAAGCCTTCTTTTGTACGAGGGAAGCATGACGTTGTGATCTCAGTTCAGACCACGAATAACAAATAGTAAAAACTACTTTTGCACAGATTCAATTATCATTTGGTGTGACTCATATTGAGGTGACCAAACACGACATTCGTATTCCAAAATGGGGCGGTAAAGAGTATTTTTGTAGTATAAGGACCGTCAAAAATTTTTTTGACCATCCCTTTATAAATCCGGGAACATCCATTGCTTTGTCAACAATTGTGGAAACATGGGAGTTGAAAGTCAATTTATGGTCCATGAGTACACCCAAATCGTTCATTACATTTAGACGTTCTAATGGAGAACTATTTAGGATTTTTTTTTCGCGCGAGTCCCAACGGGTGAACTAAGTGACCACACCTCCCGCCCAACCGACCGAGGGGCGCATACCGCATAACGTGCGGCTCGAGACGCGGGAAGAAGATCACAAAACACAGACAAATAAACGAATTCTACATCTAGTTACGAACTAAATCAGATAAGTTTTTAGTAAAGGAAGAGAGAGCTCAGAACTGATTACACTGTAAAGGCGGTTGTAATCAGAACAAAGGACTCGAAAAGGTTCATGCATAGCATAGTTTGTAGAACAGCGTGGAAGTGATAGAGGTATGAAATTACTACTAGGTCTACAAGGAACAGATAAAGCTACGCGGCTCAATAGCTCAGGCGAGTCTATATCACCATTAAGGAGCTTGTGGATGAAGATCACGCCAAACATTACTCTACGATTAGTTAGAGAAGGTAGGCTAAGTAAAAGAAGTCTACTAGAGTACGATGGTAAATTGATATTGCGATCCCAGTTCAGACCACGAAGAGCAAAGAGTAGGAACTGCTTTTGGACAGATTCAATTCTTGCTTGGTGTGAATCATATTGAGGTGCCCATATGCAAGATCCATACTCAAGGATAGAACGGACCAATGAAGTGAAGAGAATTTTGGTTGTGTAAGGGTCATTAAATTCCTTTGACCATCTTTTTACAAACCCAAGAACTCCCATAGTTTTGCCGACAGTAGTGGAAATATGAGACTTAAAAGATAACTTTCGGTCCATAAGGACACAAACGTCATTTATCTCATCGAGGCGTTTTAAAGGACTATTATTAAGAAAATATGTCACAATCTGTGGAGTATTTCTGAAGAAAGTTAATACACTACATTTAGCAGTTTTGAGGTTAAGCAAGTTAAGTCCACACCAAGACTCGAAGTTTTGAAGGTCAGATTGCAAGCGAAATGGGGAGGCCATGTCCTTAAAACTAAGACAAATCTTAACGTCATCCGCATACATAAAGACTCGAGAGTGATTTATGACTGAGGGAAGATCGTCTATGAATAATGTGAAAACAAAGGTCCCAGATGACTGCCCTGAGGCACTCCTGAAGTCACATGGATGGACCTAGAATATGAAGACTTGAAAAGAACCTTTTGAGTTCTTTTTGTCAGATATTCTCGAATCCAACCAAGTAAAGGGCTTGGAAAGCCAATACTACTTAATTTAAGAAGAAGTAACGCATGATTAACAGAATCAAAAGCCTTACTGAAATCAGTGTAAATGACATAAGTTTGCCTTGCATTCTTAAATCCTTCGATCGTCAAAGATGCAAATTCTAATAGGTTAGTGGTTGTAGATCTATGTTTCACAAACCCATGCTGAGTTGGTGAAATAATAGAGCTAGAAAAATGTTGCAATTGAGAAGTAATTATCTTTTCAAAGGCTTTAAGAATAGCGGACAATTTAGAGATACCCCTATAATTCGTTGCATCGGATTTCCTACCATTCTTATAAAGAGGAATGATATAGGATTTCTTCCAAATAGATGGAAAAGTTGAAGAGTTAACGGACAATACAAAAAGTTTTAAAATTGGCTTACATAGGGCCTCTGCGCAAAATCTGAGTACACAGCCTGGTATCCCATCGGGGCCAGGAGAGTACACTGGTTTTACTAAATTAAGCACGCTAAGTAGCGAACTTTCATCAATCAAAGGATTATAGATACAATTAGACTTTTTCAACTGGTAAGGATACGAAAGATTCGCTCGATATTCCGTGGAGGAATAAGTTGTTTTAAAAAAATCAGCAAACAAATCAGCAATTTCTTGATCAGTGTCCGCTGTATTATTTTCAAAAGAAATTCGGGATGGAAGGACGAACGTCTTACGTTTAGAATTGACAAAGTTATAGAATAATTTCGGATTTTGTAAGAACTCAAATTTGCAACGCTGAAGGTAGTTCTTATAACATTGCGTGTTAAGGCTCATAAAATCCGAGCGTGCGACTATATAACGAGCGAAATCAGAGGGACGACATGATTTCTTGTACTTTTTATAATATCTCGATATCACGTTCTTTAAGTTAGATAACTCACGAGAAAACCAGGGGGTCGATGAGACAACACTGGCATCCTGCATGGGACACAAACCCTAAGAAACGAATCGAGAGTATTGTAAAAAATAGAAATAGCTAGATCCATGCCTGAACAATTGTATAAAGGGGACTAATCTGTTGAAAGAATAAGCTCATTCAATTTGAGAAAGTTGGCTTTATGAAAGTTACGTGATCTAGGCGTTGTATTAACACTAACAAATGGTGCTCGAAAAGGTAGATAGTCAATTCTAAAGTGACTCTAGATGTTTGTTATATACTGACATGTCGGATTGTGTCGGAATGTAGGAACATGTTACGTAGGTGGAAAAGGACTTGAATGCATCTGCAGGACAGATGCATCGCTAATATCAGGCTTTAAACATGTCTCTGTAAAAGCTGAAATATTAAAATCAAATACTAAACTATCTACATATAGTCTAGGAAGCTTAGATTTAAGTCCTCTTACATTCTGATAGGCCAGACAAAGGGACGAGATTAGTTTTTTCAACCACCAGCAGATGCGGATGGTCCGGCAGAAGCTGAAGAGGCGGGGATAGAAAGCCTAACCGGATCTCGAGTTTTCTTTTTGGCCGTGTACTCTTTAACTAAAATGTGATCCGGCCAAAAACTGTTACTGCAAATACAGTCAAACTGTTCGACCGGGACACTAATCTTAAGAGAAGAGATCTCTCTTGAATAATTAAATTTAAATTTTTCTACCGATATTTTGTTGGCTTGAACTTTTGTCTTAATGAAAGCTAAGACGTCATCCGACGAATGTTCGGGATCAAGCCTAGAAACAAATATGTGTTTCTTCGGAGGAACACCCTCATCTTTACGATCGCCTTGCGGAACGGGAGTGGTAGACGAAATAAGCTGCTGTGGGTTTGGTTGTAGCAATGGAGAATGTGGTGCTCTGGCCGAGTTCAAATTGGGGACAGGCAGATGCATGGAAGGATTCAGCGCACTGGTTTTGTTGAATTCTGCTTCCATAGCGTTAAACTCATCATAGAGCTTACGAAAACCAGTGGACAGTTTTTTGAATCCATCCGTGGTCTGCCTCATGAAAACCCTCATTTCAATTTCGACTTCTCGGCATGAGTCACAGACCCATTTAAGCTCCCCTACGTGCTCCAAACTATCCCTTACCTTGGCTGTGTAGCCCGCACATTTAACATGCATGACATTATCACACAGCCAACATGAGAGAAATACGCAGGGGGGTTCAAACATTTGTTGCTTGAGCAGACAGACATTTTATGAAATTTAGTATTAAAAAAAAAAATATCAAATAAGCTAACTTCGGCCGTGCCGAAGTTTGTATACCCTTGCAGATTAATTGATTACTTTCTCCGTTATATCGGATTCAAGATATTTTAAAAATTGGAAATATAAAATTTAAAAAAAATTTGAACCAAAAAAAGAAACAGTAAGAAAAAATTCGAGCTTGCCAACTGCCGGATTTGAACCTCCGCTCACGTCATTTCTAGAATCGATCTCTATCTATTGCGCTACCAAACTTAAAATTCACGGCCTCGCTATTTCGGTATACATTGCAAGCGTCCAGCTTCTCGCTCTCTAAATTTTCTGACGAATTCTAGAAAACAACAACACAATACAAAAATTGTTTTCTGTCTCTTTCTGTTTCGCACTCAGCTTGTAGTTTTTTCAAGCACGTGTTCGCATATATGTATGTATGTATGTATGTTTGTATGTTTCCATGTATGTTGTTTGTGTACGCATATATAAAAGCAAATATAAACGTATTTAATTGGCTGCATATGCATACATACTGATGCTGATGGGGGTTGATTCATTGATTTTATTGATTTGTGTCGGTGTTTATTATCCGATCTAAATCAAACTTGCTGGTAAGGTGTAAAAGTAGAATTGTCATCTTGGTTGAGATATCTTAAAAAACAAAAAAGTTTTTCTCACAAGAATTTTTTTGAATAACTCACATTTTGACCGAGGTACCTCTGATCTTTCCTATTTTTCTATAACTTATAGTTGTCCGATCCTACCAATCTTTACACTTGATTTGCTTGCATCACCAACGGACAGAATGATATGACTTTTTTTCACGTAGCTCAAAATTTAAGATCGAATAAGTATGTAGAAACAGAAAGACGGATAGACGGACAGACGGACATGGTCATATCGACTCGGCTTTCGATGCTGATCAACAATATATATACTTTATGGGGTCGGAAACGATTATTTCTATGCGTTACAAACATCTGACCAATTTTATTATACCCTCTGCAAGGGTATAATAAAAATGTAAATTGGTAAAGAATAAAATAAAAGGCCAAAGAAAAAACTCACTCAGTAGTTGAATTCGATTCTTGGGTCAAACTTGCAGAGAAAATAGAAAGAAACTAAGAGATAACACACACACGTATCACGCGATATAGAAAATAGAGCAGAGCGCGAGCAAAAGACAAAAGGTAAAGAGCGGGAGAGCCACAAACACTGCACATGCAATATCAATGCGTGGGCGAGAACGCGAGGACCACTTGCAACGGTAAAGATTACAAATGCAAGAACAAAAGAAAATATAAAAAAGCGCAACAACAATGATATAAAATCTTTGTTGTTTTGCGAAAGAATAATTTTAATAGATTGTTTTGTTTTTGCGTTTGTAAGTAACAAAATAGGAGAGGATTGTGAATAGAGAGAATTGTGGCAACAAGGACTCCGTTTGCAAAATTGATACAATGTTGAAAAATCGATTTAAGGCGGCCCCAAAGGAGGCTGTTTAAATGGCTGGAGAAGTGTACAGTAGTTTATCAGTGTTGGTGGCAACAACATACAACACACATACACCTGCGAAATATTCAATCATAGTAATCGACATGGAAATTGCAGAGATTCGGGCTCTAAACGTGGAAACTTAGCTAGACCCGAGAGATCATGGCTTACTTTGAAAGACGAAGAGGATAGTGTCATCAGCACCAACAGAAGAAAGGCAAAACACTAAATGAATATTAAACTAACAAAATGAAGTTATTCCAGGCTCGCATGATTTCAGAGTTAAAGTTTCAAATTGAAGACTATAAGAAGTGACATAATTCATATAAAGCAACAAACAGATTTGAATGTAGGGCATATGGTTCAGTTGAAGCACAGGCGGAACAGGCGCAAGCGCGAAAATGTTTCGGTTGCGGAGATTCATCTCATTTGAGAAAGGACTGTCCTAAGTTTGATAGAAATTGTTTCAAATATGGGCAGCTAGGTCATCGTGCAGCTCAATGTAATATCGAAACACAGATTGAATGAGAGAAGCAAGAAAATGTTGTTCAACGTAATTAAGTTGAAGATCATTCGAGTACGTTCACTCTGTCTGGATTAGAACTAAAGAAAGTCAGCTATGAGAACATTGAATTTGGAGGGCTCATTCATACAGTATCAGATCTATACTTAATTCGTCGAAGTGTTTTTCGGAAGCTAGGAGTTAATCAATTGTGATGCGAAATTTTTAACGTTTGGTAGTTTCTCTATAATGGTGATCATTGACAAAGTTAAGGCAGAAGTTGAATTTCATGTAGTTTTCGATGAGGACATGGGGTTTGACGCCATGTCGGGAAGAATGAATCTTGGCAGTGTTGACATGAAGGTAAAAAAAAATGGCACTCAGTTTCAGAAAATATTAAATCTGTTAAGGATTGGATAAAACAATTTCAAGATGTCTGCACAGTTTTTGAAGGAAAGAAGGAAGTCGGTTTAGCACTGTCCCATTTAAGTCAGAAACAGGCAAAAGGGGTCGAAATGATAGTTCAGGGATATAAGGGAATCGTGATGCTAAGATCGAAATAAAAAATTATTTTGAAAGATGATATTCCGGTATACCAACTCCTAAGACAGTTGGCCTACTGTGACCAGGAGATCGTAGATAACCAGATACAGGAATGGCTTAAGTAAGTAATTATTCGGGATAGTACATCGGTGTATACATCACCTATAGTATTGGTAGCAAAGTCAAATGGAGCTAAAAGATTGTGCTGCGATTATCGAAAGTTGAATAAAAAGATAACTCGCGACAATTTTCCGAAAATATTGATGGACAGTGTTATTGACCAATTACCAGGAGGAAAATTTTTATTTCCATGTACCAGTAGAAGCAAGTTCACAAAAGTTCCCTGCGTTTGTTACCCAGAAAGGTCAGTATGAAAAAAAAGGTTCAATTTATAAACCTTATAATACAGCTACTCGAGGTACGCCAACCTTCCCGTTGATAAGCTGAAGAAGTGAGCGAGCGGCCACTTGAGTGGCGAAACAGCGCAGTTGGAAGAACCAATCACAAATATCAGATCCAAAGATTTTCCATTCTTATTACGGACAGAGTTTATCTGGGCCAAGGATAATTCAAAAAGGCCATCAATAATAGAATGTGACGTAGAAGAAAGCAACTGAAGCAGATTCATCTGAAGGTGACCATTGAATTTCAGGCAAATTAAAATCACTAAGAGCAATTAAGATGTCACTATCTGATAGCAAAGAAGAAACATATTGAATTGACTCTAGATGTTTGTTATATACTGACATGTCGGATTGTGGCGGAATGTAGGAACATGTTACGTAGGTGGAAAAGGACTTGAGTCTAACCAACAAACTCGATTTCCTGAAATTCAGGAGAATGAATAATGTCTGAGGGTAAGGTAGAGTCAACTGCTATCAAAACTCCTCCACCTACGCGATTGGTCCGATTACGCCTAAAAATTGAAAATTTTGAAGAAAGAACAGATGCATCGCTAATATCAGGCTTTAACCATGTCTCTGTAAAAGCTAAAATGTTAAAATCAAATACTAAACTATCTACATATAGTCTAGGAAGCTAATATTTAAGTCCTCTTACATTCTGATAGGCCAGACAAAGGGACGAGATTTGTTTTTTGAACCACCAGCAGATGCTGATGGTCCGGCAGAAGCTGAAGAGGCGGGGATAGAAAGCCTAACCGGATCTCGAGTTTTCTTTTTGGCCGTGTACTCTTTAACTAAAATGTGATCCGGCCAAAACCTGTTACTGCAAATACAGTCAAACAGTTCGACCGGGACACTAATTAACTTAAAAGAAGAGATCTCTCTTGAATAATTAAATTTAAATTTTTCCACTGATATTTTGTTGGCTTGAACTTTTGTCTTAATGAAAGCTAAGACGTCATCCGACGAATATTCGGGATCAAGCCTAGAAATAAATATGTGTTTCTTCGGAGGAACACCCTCATCTTTACGATCGCCTTGCGGAACGGGAGTGGTACACGAAATAAGCTGCGGTGGGTTTGGTTGTAGCAATGGAGAATGTGGTGCTCTGGCCGAGTTCAAATTGGGGACAGGCAGACAATTGGAAGATGTCTGCACAGTTTTTTGAAGGAAAGAAAGAAGTCGGTTTAGCACTGTCCCATTTAAGTCAGAAACAGGCAAAAGGGGTCGAAATGATAGTTCAGGGATATAAGGGAATCGTGATGTTAAGATCGAAATAAAAAATTATTTTGAAAGATGATATTCCGGTATACCAACTCCTAAGACAGTTGGCCTACTGTGACCAGAGATCGTAGATAACCAGATACAGGAATGGCTTAAGTAAGTAATTATTGATAGTACATCGGTGTATACATTCACCCTATAGTATTGGTAGCAAAGTCAAATGGAGCTAAAATGTTGTGCTACGATTATCGAAAGTTGAATAAAAAGATAACTCGCGACAATTAATTCCGAAAATATTGATGGACAGTGTTATTGACCAATTACCCAGGAGGAAAATTTTTATTTCCATGTACCAGTAGAAGCAAGTTCACAAAAGTTCCCTGCGTTTGTTACCCAGAAAGGTCAGTATGAAAAAAAATGTTCAATTTATAAACGTTATAATACAGCTACTCGAGGTACGCCAACCTTCCCGTTGATAAGCTGAAGAAGTGAGCGAGCGGCCACTTGAGTGGCGAAACAGCGCAGTTGGAAGAACCAATAACAAATATCAGATCCAAAGATCTTCCATTCTTATTACAGACAGAGTTTATCTGGGCCAAGGATAATTCAAAAAGGCCATCAATAATAGAATGGTGACGTAGAAGAAAAGCAACTGAAGCAGATTCATCTGAAGGTGACCATTGAATTTCAGGCAAATTAAAATCACTAAGAGCAATTAAGATGTCACTATCTGATAGCAAAGAAGAAACATATTGAATTGACTCTAGATGTTTGTTATATACTGACATGTCGGATTGTGGCGGAATGTAGGAACATGTTACGTAGGTGGAAAAGGACTTGAGTCTAACCAACAAACTCGATTTCCTGAAATTCAGGAGAATGAATAATGTCTGAGGGTAAGGTAGAATCAACTGCTATCAAAACTCCTCCACCTACGCGATTGGTCCGATTACGCCTAAAAATTGAAAATTTTGAAGAAAGAACAGATGCATCGATAATATCAGGCTTTAACCATGTCTCTGTAAAAGCTAAAATGTTAAAATCAAATACTAAACTATCTACATATAGTCTAGGAAGCTAATATTTAAGTCCTCTTACATTCTGATAGGCCAGACAAAGGGACGAGATTTGTTTTTTGAACCACCAGCAGATGCTGATGGTCCGGCAGAAGCTGAAGAGGCGGGGATAGAAAGCCTAACCGGATCTCGAGTTTTCTTTTTTGGCCGTGTACTCCTTTAACTAAAATGTGATCCCGGCCAAAACCTGTGAAAAATACAGTCAAACAGTTCGACCGGGACACTAATTAACTTAAAAGAAGAGATCTCTCTTGAATAATTAAATTTAAATTTTTCCACTGATATTTTGTTGGCTTGAACTTTTGTCTTAATTAAAAGCTAAGACGTCATCCGACGAATGTTCGGGATCAAGCCTAGAAATAAATATGTGTTTCTTCGGAGGAACACCCTCATCTTTACGATCGCCTTGCGGAACGGGAGTGGTACACGAAATAAGCTGCGGTGGGTTTGGTTGTAGCAATGGAGAATGTGGTGCTCTGGCCGAGTTCAAATTGGGGACAGGCAGACAATTTCAAGATGTCTGCACAGTTTTTGAAGGAAAGAAGGAAGTCGGTTTAGCACTGTCCCATTTAAGTCAGAAACAGGCAAAAGGGGTCGAAATGATAGTTCAGGGATATAAGGGAATCGTGATGTTAAGATCGAAATAAAAAATTATTTTGAAAGATGATATTCCGGTATACCAACTCCTAAGACAGTTGGCCTACTGTGACCAGGAGATCGTAGATAACCAGATACAGGAATGGCTTAAGTAAGTAATTATTCGGGATAGTACATCGGTGTATACATCACCTATAGTATTGGTAGCAAAGTCAAATGGAGCTAAAATATTGTGCTACGATTATCGAAAGTTGAATAAAAAGATAACTCGCGACAATTTTCCGAAAATATTGATGGACAGTGTTATTGACCAATTACCAGGAGGAAAATTTTTATTTCCATGTACCAGTAGAAGCAAGTTCACAAAAGTTCCCTGCGTTTGTTACCCAGAAAGGTCAGTATGAAAAAAAATGTTCAATTTATAAACGTTATAATACAGCTACTCGAGGTACGCCAACCTTCCCGTTGATAAGCTGAAGAAGCGAGCCAGCGCTTGAGTGGCGAAACAGCGCAGTTGGAAGAACCAATAACAAATATCAGATCCAAAGATCTTCCATTCTTATTACAGACAGAGTTTATCTGGGCCAAGGATAATTCAAAAAGGCCATCAATAATAGAATGTGACGTAGAAGAAAGCAACTGAAGCAGATTCATCTGAAGGTGACCATTGAATTTCAGGCAAATTAAAATCACTAAGAGCAATTAAGATGTCACTATCTGATAGCAAAGAAGAAACACATTGAATTGACTCTAGATGTTTGTTATATACTGACATGTCGGATTGTGGCGGAATGTAGGAACATGTTACGTAGGTGGAAAAGGACTTGAGTCTAACCAACAAACTCGATTTCCTGAGCGAGCGGCCACTTGAGTGGCGAAACAGCGCAGTTGGAAGAACCAATAACAAATATCAGATCCAAAGATCTTCCATTCTTATTACAGACAGAGTTTATCTGGGCCAAGGATAATTCAAAAAGGCCATCAATAATAGAATGTGACGTAGAAGAAAGCAACTGAAGCAGATTCATCTGAAGGTGACCATTGAATTTCAGGCAAATTAAAATCACTAAGAGCAATTAAGATGTCACTATCTGATAGCAAAGAAGAAACATATTGAATTGACTCTAGATGTTTGTTATATACTGACATGTCGGATTGTGGCGGAATGTAGGAACATGTTACGTAGGCGGAAAACGACTTGAGTCTAACCTTATAACAAACTCGATTTCCTGAAATTCAGGAGAATGAATAATATCTGAGGGTAAGGTAGAGTCAACTGCTATCAAAACTCCTCCACCTACGCGATTGGTCCGATCACGCCTAAAAATTGAAAATTTTGAAGAAAGAACAGATGCATCGCTAATATCAGGCTTTAACCATGTCTCTGTAAAAGCTAAAATATTAAAATCAAATACTAAACTATCTACATATAGTCTAGGAGCTTAGATTTAAGTCCTCTTATATTCTGATAGGCCAGACAAAGGGACAAGATTAGTTTTTTGAACCACCAGCAGATGCTGATGGTCCGGCAGAAGCTGAAGAGGCGGGGATAGAAAGCCTAACCGGATCTCGAGTTTTCTTTTTGGCCGTGTACTCTTTAACTAAAATGTGATCCGGCCAAAAACTGTTACTGCAAATACAGTCAAACAGTTCGACCGGGACACTAATTAACTTAAAAGAAGAGATCTCTCTTGAATAATTAAATTTAAATTTTTCCACCGATATTTTGTTGGCTTGAACTTTTGTCTTAATGAAAGCTAAGACGTCATCCGACGAATGTTCGGGATCAAGCCTAGAAACAAATATGTGTTTCTTCGGAGGAACACCCATTATAACCAAATCAAGTTCTTTACCGATCGCCTATATATGCCCAGACATATCGGAAATACAGTTATGTGGTAGACACGAAATAAGCTGCGGTGGGTTTGGTTGTAGCAATGGAGAATGTGGTACTCTGGCCGTGTTCAAATTGGGGACAGGCAGATGCATGGAAGGATTCCGCGCACTGGTTTTTTTACGCTTCGGAGACTCATTCAACAGCTTATAATTGTTGAATTCTGCTTGCATAGCGTTAAACTCATCACAGAGCTTACCAACACCAGTGGACAGTTTTTTGAATCCATCTCTGGTCTGCCTCATGAGAACCCTCATATCAATTTCGACTTCTCGGCATGAGTCACAGCCCCATTTAAGCCCCCTACGTGCTCCAAACTATCCATTACCTTGGCTGTGTAGCCCGCACATTTAACATGCATGACATTATCACACAGCCAACATGAGAGAAATATGTTATGGGGTGCAGGGGGTTCAAACATTTTTTGCTTGAGCAGACAGATATTTTATAAAATTTAGTATTAAAAAAAAATAAAAATGTAAATTGGTAAAGAATAAAATAAAAGGCCAAAGAAAAAACTCACTCAGTAGTTGAAGCAAATTCGACACTTGGGTCAAACTTGCAGAGAAAATAGTAAGAAACTATGGGAAAACACGCACACGTATCACGCGAGATAGAAAATAGAGCAGAGCGCGAGCAAAAAAAAAAAAGGTAAAGAGCGGGAGAGCCACAAACACTGCACATGCAATATCAATGGGCGAGAACGCCAGATCAACTTGCAACGGTAAAGATTAGAAACGCAAGATCAAAAGCAAATATAAAAAAGCGCAACAACAATGATATAAAATCTTTGTTGTTGTGCGAAAGAATAATTTTAATATATTGTTTTGTTTTTGCGTTTGTAAAGTAACAAAATAGCAACAAAAGCGATGAAAGGAGAGAACAACAAGAATTTAAATTAATCGCGATTTTGTATTGGCGAAAACAGTAAGTGTAAGCAAGAGCTCAAAAAACACGTCTATCCACGAGGAAGTGAAGTCGAAGTTTGATTTAATCTTTATGTGCGTGTGGAATTCTTTTTTTTATTTATATAACTGGGATCTTTCAATCTTAGTTCTTGTTTATAGAAATTATTTGTGGTTCTAGATTCGGTTTCTAGTCCGAATATGTCTGTGTACTCTGTGCGTAGTTTATTTAGTTTTGTTTTGAATAGTGGCAGGAGATTTTTAGTCAGTTTCTTAAAGACATCTTCATGTCTGTTTTTGTTAGTATCTTGGACTATTTCATAGTCACTTAGACTGGTCAAGATCGGTCACTTCAGCGCGAGCCTGAGTAAGAACAGTGGCATTATTATCACATGTATGTGTGATTGGTATGTTTATTGGGAATTTGAAATTGTTTGGCCGAAGTACTAGAGTGTTATACTGGTTTTGTACAATCTAGTTTGGCAATTGAACTTTTAATGAAATCCCTACCTATAATCCCATTGCTAGGGATTCGAAAGCTTTTTCTCGACTAATTGTAGGCATTAAGGATTAATATACTTTCCTGTAGATAACTCTACAAATGCTAAACCTTTTGAAGAAACTGAACCTTCGTCAATTCCTGATATTTTTGTTGATATGTTAAAATTATTATTATCGAAGATATCGACATTTTTTTTCTTTAATATTGAAGTGTCTGCACCAGTATCTATTAACAAGGAAAGTGTATTACCTGTTTTTATATTTTCGAGATTCGCAAATATTCCTGACATTATATACATTCGAGTATCTTAAGGGATCTATTAGTTTTCCGAATTGCTTTCTATAGCTCAGACATTACCATTGTTGGGCATATTGTGGCCTCTGTTTGAGTTGCCACGACCTCAAGAGTTTCCTCTATTTTGGCCTCTATAATTACCACGGTAATTGTTTTAATAGTTATCATTTTGGTAATAATCTTTTCCTCACAGAGTACACAGCCTGGCCAGGAGAGTACACTGGTTTTACTAAATTAAGCACGCTAAGTAACGAACTTTCATCAATCAAAGGATTATAGATACAATTAGACTTTTGAACTGGAAAGGATACGAAAGATTCGCTCGATATTCCGTGGAGGAATAAGTTGTTTTAAAAAAATCAGCAATCAAATCAGCAATTGCTTGACCAGTGTCCGTAGGACGGACGTCTTACGTTTAGAATTGACAAAGTTATAGAATAATTTCGGATTTTGTGAGAACTCAAATTTGCGTGTTAAGCCTCATAAAATCCGAACGTGCGACTATATAACGAGCGAAATCAGAGGAACGACATGATTTCTTGTACTTTTCATAATATCTCGATTTCACGTTCTTTAAGTTAGATAACTCACGAAAAAACCAGGGGGTCGATGAGACAACACTGGCGTCCTGCATGGGACACAAACCCTAAGAAACGAATCAAAGAATATGTAAAAAAATAGAAATAGCTAGATCCATGTCTGAACAATTGTATAAAGGGGACCAATCTGTTGAAAGAATAAGCTCATTTAATTTAAGAAAGTTGGCTTTATGAAAGTTACGTGATCTAGGCTTTGTCTTAACACCAACAATTTGTGCTCGAAAAGGTAGATCAATAGTCAAGTCTGAAGTGGGGTGAAATTTATCTTCCGGGAGGACTAGAGGGTCAGTTCTAGAAACAACGCAGTTGGAAGAATCAATCACAAATACCAGATCCAAAGGTCTTCCATTCTTATTACGGACAAAGTTTATTGACTCTAGATGTTTTGTTATATACAGACATGTCGGATTGTGGCGGAATGTAGGAACATGTTACGTAGGCGGAAAACAACTTGAGTCTAACCGTAACTCCAACAAACTGGATTTCCTGAAATTCAGGAGAATGAATAATATCAGAGGGTAAGGTAGAGTCAACTGCTATCAAAACTCCTCCACCTACGCGATTGGTCCAATCACGGCTAAAAATTGAAAATTTTGAAGAAAGAACAGATGCATCGCTAATATCAGGTTTTAACCATGTCTCTGTAAAAGCTAAAATATTAAAATCAAATACTAAACTATCTACATATAGTCTAGGAGCTTAGATTTAAGTCCTCTTATATTCTGATAGGCCAGACAAAGGGACAAGATTAGTTTTTTGAACCACCAGCAGATTCTGATGGTCCGGCAGAAGCTGAAGAGGCGGGGATAGAAAGCCTAACCGGATCTCGAGTTTTCTTTTTGGCCGTGTACTCTTTAACTAAAATGTGATCCGGCCAAAAACTGTTACTGCAAATACAGTCAAACAGTTCGACCGGGACACTAATCTTAAAAGAAGAGATCTCTCTTGAATATTTAAATTTAAATTTTTCCACCGATATTTTGTTGGCTTGAACTTTTGTCTTAATGAAAGCTAAGACGTCGTCCGACGAATGTTCGGGATCAAGCCTAGAAACAAATATGTGTTTCTTCGGAGGAACACCTGTTAGAGGTCTACGGACATAGACATGGGATCCACCACGGCATTTATAACCGCAGTAGATTCAATTAGAGTGTCCGTATGTAGGCCTCTGACAGGATCCCTATTGGCAATATTCCCTATGTTGGATATATGCCCAGACATATCGGAAACTACAGCTTTATTCGCCTGTAAAGGGAGACCATTTCCTGGAGAAATGGAAATAGTCTCATCTTTACGATCGCCTTGCGGAACGGGAGTGGTAAACGAAATAAGCTGCGGTGGGTTTGGTTGTAGCAATGGAGAATGTGGTACTCTGGCCGTGTTCAAATTGGGGACAGGCAGATGCATGGAAGGATTCCGCGCACTGGTTTTTTTACGCTTCGGAGACTCATTCAACAACTTATAATTGTTGAATTCTGCTTCCATAGCGTTAAACTTATCACAGAGCTTACGAAAACCAGTGGACAGTTTTTTGAATCCATCCCTGGTCTGCCTCATGAAAACCCTCATTTCAATTTCGACCTCTCGGCATGAGTCACAGCCCCATTTAAGCCCCCCTACGTGCTCCAAACTATCCCTTACCTTGGCTGTGTAGCCCGCACATTTAACATGCATGACATGTTACACACAGCCAACATGAGAGAAATATGTTATGGGGTGCAGGGGGTTCAAACATTTTTTGCTTGAGCAGACAGATATTTTATAAAATTTAGTATTAAAAAAAAATAAAAATGTAAATTGGTAAAGAATAAAATAAAAGGCCAAAGAAAAAACTCACTCAGTAGTTGAAGCAAATTCGACACTTGGGTCAAACTTGCAGAGAAAATAGTAAGAAACTATGGGAAAACACGCACACGTATCACGCGAGATAGAAAATAGAGCAGAGCGCGAGCAAAAAAAAAAAGGTAAAGAGCGGGAGAGCCACAAACACTGCACATGCAATATCAATGCGTGGGCGAGAACGCCAGATCAACTTGCAACGGTAAAGATTAGAAACGCAAGATCAAAAGCAAATATAAAAAAGCGCAACAACAATGATATAAAATCTTTGTTGTTGTGCGAAAGAATAATTTTAATATATTGTTTTGTTTTTGCGTTTGTAAGTAACAAAATAGCAACAAAAGCGATGAAAGGAGAGAACAACAAGAATTTAAATTAATCGCGATTTTGTATTGGCGAAAACAGTAAGTGTAAGCAAGAGCTCAAAAAAACACGTCTATCCACGAGGAAGTGAAGTCGAAGTTTGATTTAATCTTTATGTGCGTGTGGAATTCTTTTTTTTTTTTATATACTGGGATCTTTCAATCTTAGTTCTTGTTTATAGAAATTATTTGTGGTTCTAGATTCGGTTTCTAGTCCGAATATGTCTGTGTACTCTGTGCGTAGTTTATTTAGTTTTGTTTTGAATAGTGGCAGGAGATTTTTAGTCAGTTTCTTAAAGACATCTTCATGTCTGTTTTTGTTAGTATCTTGGACTATTTCATAGTCACTTAGCATTTGGTCAAGATCGGTCACTTCAGCGCGAGCTGAGAGAATAGTGGCATTATTATCACATGTATGTGTGATTGGTATGTTTATTGGGAATTTGAAATTGTTTGGCCGAAGTACTAGAGTGTTACTGGTTTGTGTACAATCTAGTTGGCAATTGAACTTTTTAATGAAATCCCTACCTATAATCCCATTGCTAGGGATTCGAAAGCTTTTTTTCGACTAATTGTAGTCATGAGGGATTAATATACTTTCCTGTAGATAACTCTACAAATGCTAAACCTTTTGAAGAAACTGAACCTTCGTCAATTCCTGATATTTTTGTTGATATGTTAAAATTATTATTATCGAAGATATCGACATTTTCTTTTAATATTGAAGTGTCTGCACCAGTATCTATTAACAAGGAAAGTGTATTACCTGTTTTTATATTTTCGAGATTCGCAAATATTCCTGACATTATATACATTCGAGTATCTTAAGGGATCTATTAGTTTTCCGAATTGCTTTCTATAGCTCAGACATTACCATTGTTGGTCATATTGTGGCCTCTGTTTGAGTTGCCACGACCTCAAGAGTTTCCTCTATTTTGGCCTCTATAATTACCACGGTAATTGTTTTAATAGTTATCATTTTGGTAATAATCTTTTCCTCGGTACACAGAGTACACAGCCTGGCCAGGAGAGTACACTGGTTTTACTAAATTAAGCACGCTAAGTAACGAACTTTCATCAATCAAAGGATTATAGATACAATTAGACTTTTGAACTGGAAAGGATACGAAAGATTCGCTCGATATTCCGTGGAGGAATAAGTTGTTTTAAAAAAATCAGCAATCAAATCAGCAATTGCTTGACCAGTGTCCGTAGGACGGACGTCTTACGTTTAGAATTGACAAAGTTATAGAATAATTTCGGATTTTGTGAGAACTCAAATTTGCGTGTTAAGCCTCATAAAATCCGAACGTGCGACTATATAACGAGCGAAATCAGAGGAACGACATGATTTCTTGTACTTTTCATAATATCTCGATTTCACGTTCTTTAAGTTAGATAACTCACGAGAAAACCAGGGGGGTCGATGAGACAACACTGGCGTCCTGCATGGGACACAAACCCTAAGAAGCGAATCAAGAGTATTGTAAAAAATAGAAATAGCTAGATCCATGTCTGAACAATTGTATAAAGGGGACCAATCTGTTGAAAGAATAAGCTCATTTAATTTAAGAAAGTTGGCTTTATGAAAGTTACGTGATCTAGGCTTTGTCTTAACACCAACAATTTGTGCTCGAAAAGGTAGATCAATAGTCAAGTCTGAAGTGGGGTGAAATTTATCTTCCGGGAGGACTAGAGGGTCAGTTCTAGAAACAACGCAGTTGGAAGAATCAATCACAAATACCAGATCCAAAGGTCTTCCATTCTTATTACGGACAAAGTTTATTGACTCTAGATGTTTTGTTATATACAGACATGTCGGATTGTGGCGGAATGTAGGAACATGTTACGTAGGCGGAAAACAACTTGAGTCTAACCGTAACTCCAACAAACTGGATTTCCTGAAATTCAGGAGAATGAATAATATCAGAGGGTAAGGTAGAGTCAACTGCTATCAAAACTCCTCCACCTACGCGATTGGTCCAATCACGGCTAAAAATTGAAAATTTTGAAGAAAGAACAGATGCATCGCTAATATCAGGTTTTAACCATGTCTCTGTAAAAGCTAAAATATTAAAATCAAATACTAAACTATCTACATATAGTCTAGGAGCTTAGATTTAAGTCCTCTTATATTCTGATAGGCCAGACAAAGGGACAAGATTAGTTTTTTGAACCACCAGCAGATTCTGATGGTCCGGCAGAAGCTGAAGAGGCGGGGATAGAAAGCCTAACCGGATCTCGAGTTTTCTTTTTGGCCGTGTACTCTTTAACTAAAATGTGATCCGGCCAAAAACTGTTACTGCAAATACAGTCAAACAGTTCGACCGGGACACTAATCTTAAAAGAAGAGATCTCTCTTGAATATTTAAATTTAAATTTTTCCACCGATATTTTGTTGGCTTGAACTTTTGTCTTAATGAAAGCTAAGACGTCGTCCGACGAATGTTCGGGATCAAGCCTAGAAACAAATATGTGTTTCTTCGGAGGAACACCTGTTAGAGGTCTACGGACATAGACATGGGATCCACCACGGCATTTATAACCGCAGTAGATTCAATTAGAGTGTCCGTATGTAGGCCTCTGACAGGATCCCTATTGGCAATATTCCCTATGTTGGATATATGCCCAGACATATCGGAAACTACAGCTTTATTCGCCTGTAAAGGGAGACCATTTCCTGGATAAATGGAAATAGTCTCATCTTTACGATCGCCTTGCGGAACGGGAGTGGTAAACGAAATAAGCTGCGGTGGGTTTGGTTGTAGCAATGGAGAATGTGGTACTCTGGCCGTGTTCAAATTGGGGACAGGCAGATGCATGGAAGGATTCCGCGCACTGGTTTTTTTACGCTTCGGAGACTCATTCAACAACTTATAATTGTTGAATTCTGCTTCCATAGCGTTAAACTTATCACAGAGCTTACGAAAACCAGTGGACAATTTTTTGAATCCATCCCTGGTCTGCCTCATGAAAACCCTCATTTCAATTTCGACCTCTCGGCATGAGTCACAGCCCCATTTAAGCCCCCCTACGTGCTCCAAACTATCCCTTACCTTGGCTGTGTAGCCCGCACATTTAACATGCATGACATGTTACACACAGCCAACATGAGAGAAATATGTTATGGGGTGCAGGGGGTTCAAACATTTTTTGCTTGAGCAGACAGATATTTTATAAAATTTAGTATTAAAAAAAAATAAAAATGTAAATTGGTAAAGAATAAAATAAAAGGCCAAAGAAAAAACTCACTCAGTAGTTGAAGCAAATTCGACACT